>SDVV010026884.1:0-12189 GCA_016164225.1 Gammarus roeselii | reverse complement strand
TATATATATATATGAAACTAGTTCTCAATCATTTTTTCTGTAAATTGTCATAATAGTTTCATTTCAAAATTTACTTGCATCACATTGCAAACTATTGATTTGTGTCATCGGTTCGATGTTCGATCATTCACGAAACGATGCTCCTTAGCGGCTGGTTATATTATTGTCATCAATGTTTTTTTTCAGTAAGTGTTGCATTTGAGAACACAAAACAGTGACCTCACAAGAGGCTGAGTAGAGCAGTGAACCCGATAAAATTATGAATTTTCTTAGGATATCCATGTCGTGTATGTGTTGGTATTTAGTTTACACTGTAGTGCTAACTCATTCACGATGATGTCATGAAGAGCAGGCAGAGCAATGTTGTGTAATACGCGGAGCTGTTATGAAGTTAGGGTAGAACTGCAAGCAAAACAAGGCAAGATAGTACTGGAGTGTGTCAGGGAAACTGTGTTCATAGCCGTCACTGGGCAACGAGTTAGGAAACAATAGACAAAAAGAATGATTGAAATCTGCAAAGAAAGTTGCATCCTGGACAGAATTTTAAACGGAAAAAAATTATATACCTTTCCTAAATGGGATTTCACTAAGCCAGAATAGGCGGTTAAGAGCTGGCTGCTCAATTGGATAAGCGAGATAAACTGCAGGCCAGTCAATGTGAAAGCATTACTGGTCGACGAGAAGAAGAGGAACGAAGAAAGAATGCGAATGGAGCAAAAAAACATCCAGTTCCAACATGGTGATGAGATATGGTTGGTCTGTAGGAGATTTGAGCTGCCAGTATGGTGAACATGTGATTTGATTAAATAGTATAGAAAAACTGGCTATACATCATAAACAACTCAAGTCGACAGTTTCCGTCAAATGACTGATGCATTCAACCGAAACTCCCCTCGCGACCAACTTCACAGCGCCGTTCGATGTATTCGAATCGTAGTAATTTTCAATGAACAAGATTTTTTCCAAACCAGAATGTCACGGATTTGAATTAAATTTATTTCATTTCTGAATGAAATCACAATGCAATCTTTAATCGATGACTATACAAGGTGACGATAAGTGTTAATCCCTATCTTACTGGACTTCGTGTTATTAAACTGGACTTCGTGTTATTAAACTCCGTGTTCATGTCTTCCTAATGACAGTAATTAATGCCCATTGACAACCAGTAAAAAAATCAAAGCCTGGATCGGAGAGACTTTGATGACTTAGTTTTGATGCCAACCTTCATTGCTGACGCTGCAGATAGGGATTTGCTTAGGGTTCATGTCCTCATCTCCGGTTCGGATTATACTACTATTGAACACGTTACCTTATTTCAGCCAAACACCAAAAAGACCAACAATTTCAGCAGAGTTGGATCTAATTTCAATATCATCTGAGCAACTAAAGGTTTGATGGAAATGTAGTTCAGTACCAACATCCAATGAAAAATTGTAATGAAGTGTACATGGGAATAAGATGTACACCGAAAGTGCTTTGCACGCCAGAAATCGGGTCTTCCTGCGTTTTATTTCTATATCTCTGCATGAAGATTGTGTGTTTTAACTATGCATTTACGTTCAACTGTTTCCTCTAGACCTAGTAGGGTCAAGCTTCATAAGCATCCCTAATATCATACAATCTCCATGTTGGGATGTCGGAAACAAATCGAAGAGACCCTGTTTGTATCGTTTGTGGTACAGTGTAACGACCATTTCTCTTCTCTTCATTTGGAAGACGAAACATTTCCAAGTAAAAACAAAACATTGGTAAGTGCTGGTTACTCACATAGAGGAAAAAAATAAAGTTTGCTTCCTTTTTCAGCAACATTTCGAGTCCGTCAAAAGGGTTCGTTGTCTTTGATTTCTAATTAGCCATTTTATTCAAGTCGATAATTCAGTTTCAGGAATACGTTCCAAAATTTTACTAGAATACACGTGGCACAAACCAAAATTGTGTGTCATCTGTCTGCCGAACCTTTGAGTGAGACGGCAGGTAAAGAACTTTTGGTATCTCATTGCTTGGAGTGAGAATTGTACTAGCACTTTCCGCCCTCACATAGTTTCTAGGAAATGATTTCATGGATAACCATTCAAACCGTTTGCAAACACCTGGACCCCTTTAAAAAGTAAGACACAAAATATCTCTACTTAGCTGTACAAAAACCAAACGTTTATCGTAATTAACATAAAAAGCGTGCATCTGTTCTATATGTCCAACAGTACATAAAATAAAGGAAATTAATTTTGTGCTACTACTCTTCTAAGACAAGAACAATATCCAATATCATAAACTCCTTCTAATTGTTTTTATTTACAATAAACAACTTCAATAATTTAATTTAATTATCTTCCCCACGGTAGTTCCCAACAGTGAACGTGCAAGACTAATAAATGCTATACAAACATAAAAAGGTTTTCAATTTTGAAACAAAGTCATCAACCTACAAGAAAGAGTATGACACACGAAAAAACTGTTTTTTCCCAAACACACAACGCACCACTCAGGAAGCTGATCACAAGTTAGGATGAGAACAAGCAATGAGACTCTCACTAATCCTACAATGCAAACTAATTTAACCCATTCAGTAGCTATATGTAAGAATTATACCTTACCAGATAATAACAAATCCACTGAAATAACGACAAAAAATTGTCATTTCAACATTAATAGCCTATGGTAAACGTACAAACCCAGTGAAAATTCGACAGTGATGATAAAATAGCTACTTCAGTCTCAAACAATCAAACAAACCTGCCTTTAAGAAACAAGAGAAGCGATAGTCATTTGCACTCATTGAAACACAATTCAATATCCAACAAAAATAAATTTTAGAAGACGTTGAGCCGATAAAAGTACCTATCTCCTACAATAAATAAAATGGAAATGTAGTTATTCAGTTTTCCTTCCTCCAGTTATAACCTACAGCGAACATCGAATCCTTTAGGAATGGTCCACTCCAAATAGAATATCCTGTCATTTTGATACTAATATTTGAACCTACCGTCTTCAATATTACTTCAAACCTACAATCAGTAATGACTCTATTCCAGGGATCCGAGCAACAACGACCGTCGCAAAACACTACTCCTACTCTACTCTCGTAGTTGATCGCAACACAAGCAACCTCCATTCGTAATTTAAGATCATGCAGCTTTCAAGACCCGCAAATGCATTAAAAAAAAGACGGTTGGTGATTTTCCCCATGCAATATCCTTTCACTTGTAACTGAAATAGAAGTCTATATTGCTTAATTTTATAAAAGCTATGAATGACTTACTCGAGATGATCCTGCGTATAAGCTCGTATTTGATCTACGTACAGCAGGAATCGAGTGTGTTTTTGTGAGAATTATACGCGGAAGCATTAGGACGCATTGAATGGATTGAATCTGACGAGATAATCCATTCGAATCTCACGTCTGTGACATCATTATCGTTGTACAACTACAGTTACTAAAACAGTGAGATACAATCAGGCGTATGCAACAGGATTGCAACATGCAGCAGTGCGTGCGTCTTCATTAACACGTCTCAAACTGTAATTTGAAAGGACGAATGATTTAAACGAACCTGAACCCTTGCCCAACAACAATTCGTAAAATAATCAACAGAAAATAGCCTCTCTAATTTATCGCTGCGTGGTTTGATGCCGTATTATAGAGTTCACAGTATCATGGACGCACGATCGAGACCTGATAGGCTGAACAAAGTTGTAGATTATCTTCACCGGTTTGCACTATTAATTTGGTCAAAACTGATGGAATTTTTCAGATGAATTCTGGAAATTCTCTTTCACCTTGATTACATTTTGAAGTGAAATGCTTGAGATCCCAAAAAAAGGGGGTTACCCACCGGCTTTAAAAGTTGACGATAGAAATACGATTAAATTCTGTAATGTTCTAATTGAGCTGCCTCTTATCAGTTACTTGTGTGTTGCCTACACAACACTGATTAGGGCCACTGATAGCACACACGCAGCATTGACATCACCTGTTGCCCATCGTTACACCGCTTGTGCAAAAACAGGACGTGGCACTGCCCTGTCATTTTCACTTGTATATTCAGTCTTTTTCTTTCAAATAACGAACACTTTCATGCCACGAGAAGATTTTTTATTATACTACATGTGAGGTGTTCTTATATTATATCAGTTTACAATAGAGCCTACACCCTTTTGCATGTGAGCCAATTTCATTCAACACGCGCAGCAGTCAAAAGCTGTCGGAGACCAGCCTTTATGACACGTTTACGAACGTTATTCTCCTGATTAGGACCAGCACTAATGCCACGTGCTGTTATTTATGTTCACTTATGTGACCCACTCGTTGGTCTCGTCATAGGCGGCTTCTCGATCCCTTAGTCGTCAAAACGTCTTTTCCTCACATACAAAACACTTACGTAATCCAATTTTATCTCCAAAAAGATTAACAATTTCAATCTGTCTGCAGGCGCAGGATTCACACGATACCTTTTGCTGAGTCATATCTTTCAGCAGCGGAAAAAAATGCAATTTAAGTGAGTGCAGCGGTCTTGGAAGCCCCCACCAGTAAAATTATGTCTAGACGACGGTTGAAGGTTGCTTTTCATCGCGGGTCTTGTGGTCGCGAATAGTTATAATGACGTCCTATCGCGGATTTTTGACTCGAGCAATGTTATGGTTAGGATGTATCTAATTACTTTGGGCGTCCGACTTAGCCCTTATGTAATTCGGCATTGTAATTTTAATTACTTATTTGGTCGAGTTTATTACTTATGTGTCAAGTTAATCACTTTTGGGGACCTTAGCTCTTCGTGAGTCGGATAACAGTTCAAAGAGGCTTACGGCTGGCTTAAGGGTGGCTCACGGATGGCGTACGCGTGGCTTACGAGTGGCTATCGGTTGGCTAACGGGTGACTCATTCGGACGGACGGACGGACGGCTAACGGGTGACGGGTGGGTTTTTTGTCCCTTGCTTTTGAAAATATATTTGGAAAGGTTATGTGATTATGAACATTTCCATTTTATTGTATTTTGATGTTTGTTGTATGTATATACGTTTTTTATCTTTTAGATGACTGTATTGGGGTGCGCTTGGTTCCTTTCTGTTATTCATTTCATATGTGTTCGTATCTGGTAGGAATATGCCTTCATCTTATTTGGAAGAGTGGTGGGGGGTGTCGGGACCCTCTAGGTAATAAGTTCAGTATGCCTCTGGAATATTCGTCAGGTTAGGCTACTGCTACCTTTTTTAATTATTATTGTTAAATAATTAAAATCCATCATCTAGCAATGGGTTTTCAATACTTAGGTATAATACATCAAACTTAGTTTTCATATGCGCTATTTGAATTAGAGAAACGAGAGATAAAGTGAATTTGTGACAGCACATCTGACGGCGGCCGGTTTGTAGCTACATCATGTTTCAAAACATGATTCACAATATATGGTATTAAAAATTAACAAAATAAGTGCATTAGATTGATAAATCCAAAATGAATACATCGCAACTCATCTCTAGAGTGCTGCTGGCTCTCCTTCATGGAGCTGAATGGAATTCACAATATACCATCATACATGTACACATAAAAAAACACATTCAAATGTGCACACACCTACCTACATATATGGATGACAAAAAGTGTAATACACATTCATATGTGCACACACCTGCCTACATATATGGAAGACAATCAGTTTAATACACATTCATATGTGCACACACCTACCTACTTATATGGATGACAATTAGTATAATACACATTCCTATGTGTTCTTACCTATCTACATATATGAATGAACAATCAGTATAACGCACATTCGATTTGTGCACACACCTAACTACATGAATGGATGACAATCAGTATAATACACATTCATATGTGCACACACATACCTACATATATGGATGATAATTAGTATAGTTATCAAATTGTTATCAAATCCTCAGCCTTTTCTTTGTCCTATCAGTAATTTCCGTTATATGATTGCTATGTTTGAGTGTTCATATCATTATAGATTAATGTCTGGTTTAATGATTATATTTAGTGGTTCTGTACCTATGTGTTTGTATTAATTTCTAGTTGGGGTATATCTGACTTATTCAGTGGTTGGTTGGTCTGTTCTGAGCGGTTGGATTCTTGGTTAAAGCCTGTTGGTTGTATTTGTGGCAACGTTTTGTGTTTTCCATCAATTTATTTCACATGTATACAATATCTATAGGATCAGTATGGTACGTTGGTTTGGTAGTTTGCGGAATGATGTATATATTTCTTAAGATGCAGTAGCTTCGTTACGAGAATTCATCTATCCCATAACGCATTATCCAGTTTTGAACCAGATATATCGGTATTGCCACGTATCCGCACGTTGCAAATGGATCGTTAACAAGCGTATGTCGACTATTCGGGTAGTCATATCTCGATTTATTTGTATAGCGAGTATCGGTTGGATGCCCTATATCGAGAGTAGCTGAACGATATGGGTTTATTGCAAGTTATTATATTTTGTTATGTTTACTTAGTAAGGATCGATTGATACATGTTCAATTTGTATTGTTTGCGGAATTTGGAATCGTTATCTCATACAGTTATATGAATGTTTAGGATATTTTAGGTTTGCATCTTCCATGTAGTACAATATTTCAGGCATAATTGGTCGGTTATTGCATAATTTTGGTGTTTTTATGTATAAATATATGACATTCTGTTAAGATTAAGCAGTGGTTAAATTTTGTTTAACTCATGTAACACGTACATACGCTTGAACCTAACCATCCACATACGTACACAGCCCTATACACACACATACGAACACAGTTGATGACCTAGGCAAGCAATGTTAGGCCTAATGATTTGCGAAAAACTTAAATTAGCTAGCTGCATACTGAGATTGGAATCAGTGTCCCGTTGAGTGTAAGTATAGCAAGACGGATCGTCTTCCAATAAACAACAATGAATGTTCACGTGGCAAAAATTAGTTTACGTGTCAAGGACGAAGAAATCTCCGAAGATGATATTAGTCGGATCGAACATATATTGACTAGTGCTGAAAATACCAGTTATCCCAGAATGGACAAACAAGAATCAAATGATTGGGAGATATCATTCATACATGGACGAAGGAAAAAAAATCGGCTTTGGGTAACAAAAGACGAGGTAGATGGCATTGATGATCGCAGCGAGGTCTGTGAATAATGCAAATAAAAATAATAATACACCATGGAAATCCTTTATTAAATTTTTATATCATCCCAAACTCAAAGGTTAAGCAATGAATTGCAATAAAATACATCAAGTCAGTTAGTCAGAAATACGATCGAATGGTCGAAATCAGTAGAAGAATATGTTGCAAGGTATGAAACAAAGCTCTAAACCTCTCTCATCACAAATCTAAACATTGCAATGAACCTATCCTGTTGGGTGAATGATTTAGATGTGATATAGAGTGGGAGGATATAAATCAGAGTCTGATCCAATCTTGCTCAGAGAAGTTTGTGGTTCTGTTGTGGAAGGATGGGGAATAGCTTGAAACACCGTTTGTTCGGAAGTGATGGGGTGACGGGGGTTCGTAATTTGTGCATAAAAAGAAATGAAATTGAATGAACACAAATCCACCAGTAATGTGTGGCGACATCTGAAACGAAGTCATCGTCAATAATATGAAAATTATAGGAAAGAAAACACAAATCAGAGGTGCAAGTCATCAAAGGATGTAGTGACAGGAGCTATTGAAGTAAATTATGTTAACCTAGTGCGAGACCATTTATCCGTTTGTATGAAGCTGGAAACAATTATGAATTACTTGTAACATTTAATCCATCTAAGTTTGAAAAATTGGTGCCTCTCTGGTAACTAGTATGGGTCGAGAGTGACAACGAAATAACTAACATATATGTTAAAGTGGTATTTAGAGTCGTGTGGAGAGCTTAATATGTATATATCAATGAATGAATATCATACATGAGGTTAGGTTAAGTTAGGTTTTGATGGGTGCGAATAGCATTGGTGAAAGTGATGCAAATTTGTGTCAAAAAATCAAGAATCATATGAAAATAGCTATAATATTCAAACAATATTTGTAATTTACATATTAAAATGGATGAAATTTGCTAGATCAAAATTGTAAGCGTGTTCAAAAATGCAGAGGATATATCAAAATGTAGAGTCGAGTGGAGATATATGTCATGCATAAATCCTAAAACACTGAAAAAAATCATATGTAAGCATGAAAAGTTGATCAATAATACATATTTCTTGGTTCGAATAGGATAGGATGGGTTAGTATGATTAGTTCTTTTAATCTAACATGACGTGGAGCTGATCCATATCAAATATCGTATAACAAAAGCAATGCCTTAATTCTAATGGAAATCACAGATCATAGGTAAAATGCTACAAATGTTAACCGAGCCTGTATATGTGTACAAATGAGGGTATATACCCACATTTTGCCGGTACAGGTGCTGCCATTGCCCTTTATTTGCCTACATGGTGTAGGCACAGTGCCGGCCCAGGTGCCGTCATCGACACTGTATTTGCGCACATGGTGTGTGATATTAAAAAAAACGACGTATAACAGAACATGTGGAGTTATTTGATTTGTATAACGAATGAATTCCTAAATATTTACAATTGATAAACATGAAATATGTACTTATTGGTGGGGTTGGTTAGGTAAGGTTAGGTATCAACGTATCTGACATTGTGAAATTCATTTTGTTTTGGCTTTGTTTTCGTTTTTATTTGGTTTTTATTTGGTTTTCTCATGGTTTTGTTATCGTACATTGATATATGAATCGCTATCTCTGTAGCTTGGGCGTGATTTATAATCTAAATTTTTGTTGACTGTCGTCATTACATCACAGATCTATAGTAAAATGATGTAGACGGTGAACGAGCCTGTATATTAGTGCAAATATGTGTAAAAGCCTACATGAAGCCGGAAAAATGCCAGCACAGTGCAGGCATCGCACGTGTATACGACTTCATGTAGCCGGCACAGTGCCGGCACAGGTGTTGCCTTCGATCCTGTATACATGTCTTGTATAGGCACAGGTGCCGGCACAGTGACGCTAACTCCTAGATATTGTTGACTGTAGACCTTACATCACAGAACTGTAGTAAAATGTTGGAGTGGATTTATTCGATATTCGTTATAATAGACGTGAATGTTAGGAACAACAAATCTAACATAACAGCGAAAACACTTATTCTTTCAGAAAAAAACATCCATAGAACTTCCTAACCCCATAAATTGGGGTAAACATAATAAAAAAAGTAAATTCATTGCCAACGCTTTAACAAACATAACCAACACTGATAAAAGTGAGCAACATATATTACCGCTTCTAACACTGCAGTCTACTAACAAGCGATCAACTAACATCACTTGAAACTAATCGATAATACTGGACTCGTAACAAGCAGAGTGAAAAAAATATATATAGGTACATAAATTAATACAGATTGGTAAAAACTTTAGAGCCAAGTGGAGAGGTTTGATATGAATAAAGCTTAAATCAATGACGAAATACCTAACGTAAGTATAGAAACAGAAAAAAAATATTGGTTAGAATAGGTTAGGTTAGGTTGGGTTGGGTTTAGTTTACGGCTATCATCACAAACCTTTAGTGAAAATGCTACAGTTGATGAAGTGAATGCTCGAATGAGTCAGATATTTTTAATTGAAACGCAAACTCGTAACAAAGCCTGAAATAATTCATAATTTCTAAGTGTATAAACTACAAACGGATCGCAAATTTTAATAAAAGTAAGACATGCGGGAATAGGCATCTAGTAAAGACATCCGAGCAAATAACATAATTGAGATGTACATCTAACTAATGGAGAATTTTAACACCGGCACTCTACAGAAATTCGGAAGAGTAGTTCTCCACGATAACTCAAAACAGTTTCACAGATCCAACAAACAAGAGGTAAAACATACCAATATCTGGTACCACTACATCTGGTTAAACGATTTTATATCCATCAGTACATGAAATTAGATGAATTTAAACCAAATACAGATAAATTTTTATGATAACCGTTCAAAATCATACAAATACAACAACTATATAATAGCAAATAAGGATCTCTACTCTACCCTAACCGACATTGATCGAATATGATATACGGCGTCTTCTGCCACACCCCAGTGGATATAACATACACCTATATCACACGTGGTCTGGTTCATAAAAAATCGTATACTAACTTAACAGCCATACCGAAAATATCTGACATTCAAAACAAACACTGAGTTCATGCATAATAAAGTAATAATACCACGGTATCCTTTCAAATTTGTAACAAATTCCTCCACCTAACTAATGCTTTGCCTCTACTAGGACAAAATCAGACCCCTGTGCTCTAACAACGAACTCTACAATGCTTAAAAAGGTCACTTCTCAGCTATCTAACACTGATATATTACAAAATTAGAGGCAACACACAGTCGTGGTACAATACCTCAGAACTAACATGCATGTGATTAGTCCATCATCTCTGAACAACGTCGAGTAAAGTCACATCCTGGACATAACCAAGAATCTATACACAGGTACAGTTGTCATGAATGGACCTGACATGAGTCTCAAAAAGTGTGGCTATAAAAATCTGAGCATCTGTTCACTGACGACCTAAGTAAATCACTACAATGATCAGCAGCTTGTCGCATAACATCTCTAACAAATGACAACCAAAGAGTGTAAGCCGCCTCTACACCAGGACCCAGTCTTCCAGTAAATCGTCTTATAAAACGTTAAAATACACACTTGCTAGTGTTCAATGACGAAATTCCACAGGGATGTAGTACGGATTAACACCTCATGAACATACATTCCTATGACTATCGTGGAAAAAAAAATCAAACAGTAATAATATAATAACTACGTAATTCTCTACTCTGCTCTAATTCACAATAAAAATTGTAATATACTGTAATACAATAATATTCACGTCAAACATTGTACCAGGATGTGAAAATGATATATAAAACTATAAAAAATATACAAAATGTAGCTAAATTATACCTGAAATAATGTTCAACATTGCAGATACAAACGAAATAAATCCTAATATTCATATAATTGTATAAAATACCCAATTCCTTGCATCGAAGATGGGAACTGTACAGAGAACATAGAAAACTGAACGAAATGTACTAAAACGCTCGTGTTATAATAAAGAGAGAAGATCAATTCTCTGCCATACCCATACCAAACATTAAAAAACATGATGTACGAGAAAAAAAACATGTAACCAACCAAACAACTAACGTGAATAAGTTGCCAAGACATGTGACTGATTTAGATAACTGAAACAAATAGTAAATGATGTGTAACTCTTCAACACGAACACGCTATTGTATATACAAATCTGATGAAATCATTCTCCCACTCAGTCCAAAGTAACCACGCTTTAATCATAACAGAATGTCATGTATATACATGAAAATACCAAAATAATGCATTAGCCGACCAATTATGCCTAAAATATTGTGCTACATAGAAGATGCAAACATAAAATATCATAAAAATCCCTATATCTGTATGAGAAAACTATTCAAAATTTCGAAAACAATACAAATCAACATATATCAACCGATCATTACCATGTATACATGACACAATATAATAACTTACAATAAATCCACATCGTTCAGCTACTCTCGTAATAGGGCATCCAACTGATACTTGTTATACAAGAAAAATCGAGAAAAGACATCCCGAACAGTCTACATATGCTTGATAACGGTCCGTTTACAGCATGCGGATACAGGGTAACACCAATATATCTGGTTCAAAACTGGACCCACTAAACTACCAAACTACCAAACTATTATACCATACTATTCCTATAGATATTATATACATAAGAAAAAAAATGATGAAAAACACAGAACGTTGTCACAAATCCAATCAACTGGCTTTAACCAAGCATCCAACCGCTAATAACCCAATAACCAACCACTGTATGAGTCAATTATACCCCAACTAGATGAAATTACAAACATATATAGACAGAACCAATATATAGAATCAATAAACCAGACATAAATATATAATGATATAAACACTCACACAAAGCAATCATGCCACGAAAATAACTGACAAGACAATGAACAGGTAAGAGTAGCCTCACCTGACGAATATTCCAGAGGCGCACGGAACTTATTGCCTTGAGGGTCATGACACATCCCCCCCATCAACTCTCCAAAATAAGA
>SDVV010026883.1:1433-12189 GCA_016164225.1 Gammarus roeselii | reverse complement strand
AGCTCCAGCAATACGCGTCGAGCGCGGCCGAAAGGCCCGGGTATGACCTAGTCCATGTGAGTGAAATTGAGTAACTTAATCAACCCAAGCCTAAACCATACCTCTCTCTAACCTAAATAATATTGTCTGATACCCTCGTCCTTCAAAGGAAGATTAGAGGATATCGTGCTAACTATGCTGAACTATTGAAACTAACTCAAACCTATAATCCAATGGTAGTTTGCCTCCAGAAAACTCTTCTGTGGCTGTACAAACCATCCTTTCCTAGTGGGTATAAAGCCCACTTCATCTCGCCCACTGCTGATGCTCGACCGGCCAGTGGCCTGGCTATAATAGTCAATCAAGCAATCACGTGCACTGCAATTTCTCTACATACCACTCTGCAAGCTCAGGCACATTGAGTGGGCCTCAAACGCCCCGTTACTTTTTGTAACCTATATATTTCCCCCAATGAACTACTTTCATTCGCACTACTTACTGACCTGGTTGGTCAACTTCCCGCGCCCTACCTTCTTGTAGGTGATCTTGATACTAAACACTCCCTCTGGGGGAGGAGACGTGGTTGATGGACGTGGGGAACACGTCGAAGCATTCTTTCTATCTTTTGATATTACGCTCCTTAATACTGGAGAACCGACTCACTTCCTTACCCAGACAGCCTCACTATCGGCTATTGACTTATCCTTCTGCTCCCCAGACCTTACCTGGCGAAGGTTGGAGCCCTATGGGAGTGATCACTTCCCCATCACCGTCCTGATGATACTTCTACCGCTCACCGATACATTATGCGTAAAGCCAACTGGAAATTGTTCACCGCTTACACAGCAACACCTCTCCCACCTCAGGACATATCCTGTGACGAGATGGTGCAAAACGGAAGAGAAAGCGTGCATTCAATCAATTCCGGCGCATCAAGGCAGTAGCGGATAAAATCACGTATAGGCGAGAAACCGCAAGAGCACGAAATACAAACCGTTTGTCTCGAAGAGAATCATGGCAGAACTTCGTATCGTCCATTATTGTGAACACACCCATGTCTACAGTGTGGTCCCGCAGACGAAAAATGACGAGAAAGTACTGGTCTCATCCCCCCCTCCTACTCTAAGGATGTTGTACCTTACAATGAACCTATCAAGGTACGCGAGATCCTCGGTGCAATTCGCACCTCCAACCCCTCTGCTCCTAATGAAGATCGAATCTTCTACGAGATGCTCCAGCACCTACATCCCTCGGCACTCTCTTACTTGTGTCTTATTTACAACACAATCTGGTCTACCCACTCCTATCCTAACCGGTGGAGGGAGGCAATGATTCTGTCTTTCCCAAAACCTGGCAAGCCTACCGATCAATAACCCAGCTACCGTCCTATAGCCCTCACCTCATGTGCAGCGAAGGTTCTGGAAAAGATTGTTGATGGCCGACTCACTCGGCACCTAGACGCAAACTCACTCCTTTCCCCATTACAATTTGGGTTTCGAAAGATGCTATCAGCGCAAGACTCATTACTACGCGTTGTGACTGATATCCAAGGTGCCTTGGACCGTAAGCAACACACTGTTTGGGTTTTTTTAGACCTTGAGAAGGTATACGATACAACTTGGCGCTATGGCATCCCCCGAGAAATCTATCAGATGGGACTTCTGGGTCACTTGGCTTTCTTCATATGAAACTTCCTCCTACGGAGAGTCATCCGGACCAAAATCGGCAATCACCTCTCAAGCATACATACCCAAGATGAGGGAATCCCCCAAGGTAGCGTCCTTTCGTGTACCCTATTCGCGATTGCTATTAATGGGATCACGAGGGTGTTCCCCCCTTCGTGAATTGGCTTCTGTACGTTGACGACTTTATGATATACGCATCGGCGCCAGTTGTCTCTCAACTCCAACGTCATAGAGAGTGCAATTGCTCAGGTGGTTGCTTGGACAGAATCTCAAGGCTTTACAGTATCTAAAGGCAAAACATGTGCTCTTCATATCCATCGGTCCCGCACCTACTCGGAACCAGACCTCAGACTCTAAGGAGAAACGATCACTTTCCTACCTACAGTCCGCTTCCTAGGACTAATATTTGACCAGAAACTAACCTGGAAATACCACGTGCAACAGCATACGATAGACTGCTTACAGCGATTTATCATTCTTCGGATTGCGTCGCACTGCACCTGGGGGGTAGTCAGAACAACTGCATTACACCTTTACCGTGCTATCATACTGTCAAAACTGGATTATGGAAGCGTTGTCTACGGCTCCGCGAAACCAAATATTCTTCTCCAAACACTGGTACCAGTTCACAATGCCGCCCTCCGCGTTTGTAATGGAGCTTTTTGCGCCTCCCCTATTGTCAGTCTTCTTTGTGAGACCTGTGAGCCTAGCCTTGCCTTACGACGAGAACAAATCGACCTCCAGTTCTATTGTCATAGTATTAACTCGCCCCACCTCCCCTTCATGTATCAAAATCCGACGGTTCCACCCCAATCTGGCTCCTTCCTCGAGTTTCTCACGGTGCATTGAGCATCTCACTATTGAGCTAGGGCTGCCACGTATCATGGTGGACCCTCTTCCGTGAGATGCTATTCCCATCTGGCGTATACCTGAAAATATGCTCTGCCCTCACTTTTTTTGTCTGAAAGGCAGATGTTGCACCCCAAATCTTCGAACTATTTTTATAGCCCATACAGAGACCCATCACGCTGGTAGCTTGCATATCTTCACTGATGGATCGAAAGACAACGATGCTGTGGGTTGTGCAGTGGTACTCCCGGGCGCGTCGTTGCTAGGAGACTTCCTGCTATCAGCGTCAGTCATCACTGCGGAACTCACAGCCATTGGCGACGCCCTCTTGGAAGCCGATACTCTTCCAGATACCAATATTTCAATCTTTAGGATTCACTAAGCGCGCTTCAAACCTTGGAGACCTTCAACAATTGCCATCCTGTTGTTTCAGCAATCTTGCGCTGGCTTGTGCGATTGACCTTCATAAACAAAAGCGTTCGTTTGTGCTGGGTTCCGGGCCACTGTGGTGTGGTGGGCAATGAGCAGGCGGACGAAGCGGCGCGAATAGCTGCAGCGGTGCCTGACCGAGCAGAACAACGTCCACTCTCATATAAAGACATTTACTTATCGATTAAAAGAGCTGTGCGAAATGAATGGAACATGGAATGGTCTGTTATTCCCATGAGAAACCAATTGCGCATTATCGAAGACACGACTACACCCTGAGTCTCTTTAAGCAGCCGTTCTCGACGGATTGAGATAACTCAATGCCGATTGAGAATTGGACATAGCAGACTAACGCACAGACACCTAATGGAGGCGTTGCCACTCCCATACTGCATGGACTGTAAAGTCCCTCATGCAATTGTTCACGTCTTAGCAGAGTGGCCCACCTGGACGGAACATCGACGCACATATTTCATTAGGATTCGGTTCCTGGACCCTCCTAATACACTCCGCTTAATGCTTACTACCGCCCTACGGGGGAGTCTGCATTAACTTCGCGTTGGGACTCCGGTGGAACATAGAAGCCAATAATGAATAAATTAATGCTTACTGAGTTCTCCCATAAGCAATTCAGTGCGGAACTGCTCCTTAACTATCTTCGAGAAACCCACCCCTTAGCGGAAATCTAATCTGTTATGAATTGATCATGAGAAGGGTGGAGTAACAATTGTCGAATGGTTGGTGAGGTTACTGAACTTGTGTTTTGTGGCAGACGTGGTACCGATTGAGTGGCGCAGTGCCTGCATTGTTCCGCTATGTAAGGGCAAACGACATAACAAGGAATGCTGCAACTCGCGAAGTATCAGTCTGTGATGTGTGGTTGGTAAGTTGTACGGGAGAGTGCTGATCAAAAGGATTAGAGACTGTACCGACTGCGTAATTGGAGAGGAACAGTGTGGCTTTAGGAGTGGTAGAGGGTGTGCCGATCAGATTTTTGCAGTGAGACAGGTCTGTGAGGAGTACCTTGCAAAAGGAAGGGATGTGTTCTGGGCCTTCATGGATCTAGAGAAGGCATACGACAGGTTTGACAGGGAAGCGCTGTGGAGGGTGTTGCGTTTGTATGGAATGGGTGGACACCTGTTGAAAGCAGTGCAGAGTTTCTATGTTGGCTTACCGTGAAAAGCTTATCGCTTTCGGAAAACACCGGACTATACGAAGCTGTCTAAAAACCCCGAACACCTGTGCAAGTGAGGTGGTCTCTCCACCCCATTACGCACAGAAATAACAACACATTTTACGAAGATACGCGTAAACTCTTTACTCTCTCGTACGCGCTAGTACGCGAATATGAACAATTGAAATATGTGCTGTCTTCATCTTGACATGACTAATATTTTCGCACGCGAGGCCGTGGGAACTTACCTGAATCAACGACGGTCGCGCCCTACGGGGGAGCCTACTATGACTCACGTTGAAGCTCCGGTGGAAATGAGGCTTAAATCAAATCTATGTTTTCAGCCGAGCATGTGTTAGAGTGGGAAGCGAGGTGAGCGATTGGTTCACAGTGAAAGTGGGACTGAGGCGAGGCTGTGTGATGCCTCCCTGGCTGTTCAACCTCTATATGGATGGAGTGGTCAGGGAGGTGAACACGAGTGTGCTGGGTTGGGGCTTGGAACTGTTGGAAGCGAATGGGCGGAGTTGGCAGTTGAGCCAGATGCTATTTGCGGAAGAAACGGCCCTGGTTGCGGATTCAGAGTAGAAGCTATGTAGGCTAGTGTCTGAGTTTGGCTGAGTGTGTGAGATGAGGAAGCTTCGAGTGAACGTGGGTAAGAGTAAATTAATGAGATGCTCGATGACTGTCGATGCGAGTAAAATTAATGTCAACCTAAATGGAGAGCTCTTGGAGGAAGTTCAGTGTTTTAAGTATCTGGGCTCCCATGTGGAGATAATTGAACTAGTGGAAACTGAAGTAAGGGCGCGAATGAAGAAGATGTGTATAGTGTTGGGTGCACTGAAGAGTGTAATGAGCTGTAGGATGTTGGGGATGGAAGCAAAGAGAGGGCTGTATGAGGGCGTTGTTGTCTCAACTATGCTCTATGGAGCTGAGATTTGGGATTGAGAGCAGAGGAGAAAAGAAGGTTGAATGTTTTCGAGATGAAATGTTTCAGGAGCATAGCTGGAGTAACCCTGAGAGACGGGATCACCAACGACGTGGTTCGAATCAGTAAAGGGATGGTGAAGAAGTTGGAGGACAGAGTGGATTCGCGTGTTTTGAGATGGTTCGGACACATGGAGAGGATGGATGAAGGGAGATTGGTAAAAAGGATGATGAATGCGGAAGCGAGTGGTCGCAGGCCTAGAGGTAGACCGAAGTTTGGGTGGATGGATAGTGTGAAGCAGGCGTTGGGAACGAGAGACATGAATGTGGAAGTAGCGAGAGAGCGTATAATGAACAGGCGTGAGTGGAGAATGGTTGATTTCGACGCTACTCTGATGTGCTTTCCCGCTCTTGGCATCCCGTTTTCGGGATGCTCGTGAGTGAAAACTGTTGGGCCCTGCTGCTGACGGCGGATCCTCGAACTGAACTCGTGATCCAAAGTGTGTGTTGCATGGTTACCGGCCGGACTCTTCAGCACATGAGGACTAAGTTGTGTGAGTGTGAGCGTATGAGGGTGTGAGGTGCGCTTTGCCGTCGGCCACCCCCCTTTCTGGAGGATGCGGTCTAGTGTCTGTATCTGTAACTAATTGATCATACATAATTTTGCTTACCTGTAGACTCCTCCTTACCAGAGGACCACCGCTTTCCTTGCTTAATGCGAGTATAACACATTTGTGACCTAAGCATACCGTAAGTCGGAGCAATTCCGGAGACGGACACTGATTTGTCGATGACTTGATGTAGCGCTGGCTGCTGGTTTGACGTTCGGTGCCAAAAGGGCATTGACTCCAGTGCACCAGTAAGCCTTGGCACTCTAATCTAATTTAATCTTGTATATCTGGTTCAGTTCATAGGAATAAACTCAACTAAAGAGGTTTCATTCATATCGCTGTCTGATGACTGTATTCTTGAGCAGCTTATTGTTAACGTAGTCTCCGAGACGTACTTAGTAGCTAGTGAAAATGTGTAAACTGCCTATTGTGTTTAATTGTATAATTTCGTGTATATAGTTGCTGTTCTTCTGTCAAATGTACAAATATCTGATTTTTGGTATTGAAAGATTATAAAATGTTATTCAAGAAATCTTTATGAATGTTTTCTTATTATTTCTTGCTGTTTCCGTTTCCCAGCCCCAGCGGCGAGACGCATTCTTTTACACAGTGTCGTTGCTTTCCTAGCAGAATGATGTATGCCATCTATAGCTGAGTAGGTACTACAGTGAAACGCAGATTTTTTTCCTGTTACGATTTTTTTAAAATAAGATTTTCCATAAAAAAAGGTTTGTTTTTTAATGTTGAAGCTTGGTCAACTGTACATGGATTTTAACATTTCATGAAGAAGAATAGAAGAAGAACGCCTTGCGCAGAGCTTCACTTTGATTTTTCATTTATATTCTTTTGCCACTTTGATCTATTGCCCGAAAAGCTATTTAGCTTATATAAAGGGTCTTGTTTTATATGCAGTTTTCTCCTATATAACAATAAATGATTTTGAATTTGATTTTAAAGGTGAGCGCTGATTATATTTTCTATGTTTTGCTGTTAACGCCCAATGTGAGAAAGGGTTTTCAACCCATCTCTAAAGCTGCAGGTTCTAGAAAGATCTTTCGGAGCCTTCTATTCTTCATTTCTCACCATCTCTCCCTCTAAACCCTTTTCTGGATATACTTTGATCTCATTTACTCCATTTAACTTGTTTTTGTAGATCTCCACTTACGGATCTCTCCTATTTTTCTTTACTTTTTTGTTTGTTTATTTTACCTTTAAATTTTCTCTTCGTTTGTTTGACCTTTACGTTTCTTTATTTATTCTATTTTGTTTATTTCTCTTTGTTTTTTAATGTTTTATTTTTCCTCTAAGTTTATTATATCCCATCCTCCATCTTCTCTCAGTTTTGTTTTCTGTTTCTTATTGTTATTTATTTTACATTTAATTTATTCCTTTAAAACGAGGATGCTACAGACTGGCCAAAGTAGCAAAAACATACTATTTAGTTTGTGGGATATTAACTAAGACCCTCTCTCAGCGACCGATTTTGGTCTCCGGGGCTGCAATGGTTAAGATGTGTGGGCTGCATTGCTGGAAAAAAATTGAAAAAAAACAGTTATCGGTATGCATACAAAGGCCCTTACGCAGCGGCCGGTTTAGGTCCCCCGGGCTACAACTGGTAGCGGTTTGTGGGCCGCATTGTATATTTTTTTAGCCTGCCTCTCGGCGCTGTTATGGGTCTCCGCATGTGGCTTTGCCGAAAGAGCTATTGGTGCTGTCTGGTGGCTGAGGGGACAAGGGTGCAGAGCCAGTCGCCCCCTAACCTACACTCTACTTTAGTTTCACAACATACCCCCTAGGCATCTGTTAAGTTCACGGGCCGCACGTAGTCACGGCCTAACCGGGAGAGGAAGGTGACTCTCCTCTTCGTCACCCTTCACTATCTCTCCTTTTCTCCCCCATCCTGATTTGATTAACTTTTATTCACCTCATTTACATCTTATGTCTAGTTCAAATTTCCATCAACTTATCTCGGACTCCTTCTTGACAACTCTCCGAATAGTCGTTGCGCACACTCAGATACATACACTCAAACACACATGCCGATTTTGACTATTCTCCTTACGGGTGGCAACTAACAGCCAAGTTGCGCTCTTTCATGCAACCTTTTTCTACAACTCTTGTTCTTTACATTCTTGCTCTCCTCACGCGTGAGGAGAGCATGCTCTTCATCTTCCCTCTTGGCAGGTGTTGGAGCGCGTATCTTGGCACCTTAACGACCACTGCGAATACTTGAGGCTCTGAAGCAGGGTAGTTAGTGTGTTAATCCTTCTTACTGCCACCCGGTGAGTGCTGAGATCATATAGCCTCAAATCCTTAGAAGTTCTTGTACCTCCTGTGGCTTGCAGTTCACAGCATTGCTGACGCAGAGGGGGAGAGCCTCGTCGATGCTGGTCGAGGTGCGTCGAAGTCAGTCGAAACGTGTTGAGGCGAGTCGAGTTGGGTGCGATGAGCCGAGACTGGCCGAAATGATTCGAGACGAGCTGGGAGGAGGGGACTCGAGGGACCCGGGGAGCTCAGGAGACCCGGGGGACTTGGGTTACCCTCCGTGGCTCATCGGGCTCTTTTGGCAACAATGGGACCTCTGCCCCCCTCCCCCAAATCGCTCCCACCATAAAATGCTTGAGTGGGAATATGTGTTATTACAGTCCACAGGATACCGGCGCAGAGGGTGAGAGCCGCGTCAAAGCTGATCGTGGTGCGTCGAGATCAATCGAAACATGTCGAGACAAGACGAGTCGGGCGCGACGAGTCGAGACTGGCTGAAATGAGTCGAGACAAGCCCAGATGAGCTGAGACGAGGGGATTCTAGGGACCCTAGGAGCTCGGAGGACATGGGTTACCCTCAGGGAACCATCGTGCTCTTTTGGACCCGAGGGACTTCTGCCCCCCCCCCACCTTATCCCCCTAAACAATTAGTATAATTTCAATAATAGACAAACTCATGTGGGACATTTTCTGCTCTCAAGTTTTTTTGTAAATGACAGTTGAAACAGTAAATAGTCATGATGAAGTAAACGTGGGTGATCCGACTTACTCAGCTTTTTTTTTCTTGAAGTTAATGGTCCAATGTAATGCTTTCATCTGTCTCGACGTATTGAAAAGTGGAGAGTAGAGAATGTTTTCCAACAATGTCCATCGGTTGGCCCTTACTACTCAACCCTAGTTATAAGTTAATATTAAATTCAAACAAGTAGCAAATGTTGTCTTCAGAACAGCTCACGCTGACGAAGACTTGGTACGTATCATCTGTGTATTTTGATATTTCTGTTATTTTGTCAACATGTCATTAAATCTGAATAAATTTTAAATACTTGGATAATCTGAGCACTTTTTCTGCCTATGATGAACCTGCCCTTTCTTCTTCGCGAGTCACAATTTTGTCATCTTGAACAATGCTAATGTATTTGTGCGAGAGTTCCTGTTGGTGATTGTGTGAATAAGTGTTTTTTCAGACTGTGCTTGCTCGCGCGTGCACGGGCCATTTGTAATTTCTGTGGTTAGCGTGAGCCGCGTAGCAATAAACCTTGTGATGCGTTGCGGTTGGAGTTGATCTAATCCGTGAAGCCGTCGACCTTGTACCAACTTCGACGATACTATCTGTGCACTTTGGTTATTGTAGTATTTTATTATTTTTCTCTGCCTTTTTTTCATAGTGAAATTTTGCATTTGTTATTATATATATCGAGGTTGATTAAGACAAGGTGACCCAGGGATGGTGGGTACTCGTGAGACCTGCGGGACTTAGGGTTTCGGGAACCCGGGGGAATTGGAAGACCAGGAGGATTTGAGGGGATCCACTCGGACTCTTCTGGGACCCTTTGGGACACCTTTGACATCCTGTGGAACCCTCTTGAAAAACTGTGGGACCCTCTTGAGGCCCCTCCAAATCCTGGAACCTCTGCTCCCCCCTCCCTACGCTGTAAAACCCATACACAGAGGAATGTATATATGTGGAGTGCTTGAGTAGAGAAATTAGTTATTACAGTCCACAACATTGCTGACGCAGAGGGGGAGAGCCGTGCCGAGGCTGGTCGAAGTGCGTCGAAACATGTTGAGACAAGTCGAGTTGGTCGCGACGAGTCGAAACTGGCCGAAATGATTTGAGACGAGCCGAGATGAGCTGAGACGAGGGGACTCGTTGGATCCGGGGAGCTCGGGTGACCCGGGGGACTTGAGTAGCCCTCCGGGACTCATCGGGCTCTTTCGGGACCCAAGGGACCTCTGCCCCCCTTCCACCCTATCCCCTTGAACAAAAGTGCGATGATAAAAATCTGTGCAGTTTTTAGCCCATGATGAACCTTACCTTTCTTTCCTCTTGACGTTCCACAATTCTGTCGTTTATAATAATGCTAGTATACTTCTGCAAGAGCTCCTGTTAGTGATTTTGTGCCTGAGCGATTTTTTTCAGTCGGTGCTCGCTCTCGCGTGTGCGGACTATATGTAATATCTATGGTTGAACTTTGCCGTGTAACTATAAACCTTGTGATGCGTTGCAGTTAGAATTGATCTGATTCGTGAGGCCGTGGTGGTTATTTATTTCGTCTGAGTCTCTATCTTCCTGAAAAATTAATTGTTATGTATCCGAACTAGGCCGTGTAGTTGTAAACATTGTATTGCGCTGCTGCCGAAACCTTGTACCAAACTCGACGATGATGCCTGTACACACTAGCGTGCGTACATTTTACTCTTCAAGATCTAAATGATTGGAGGCCCGGGTTTCATTTCATCTATTACCTACAAAATGAAAACTATTGTAATTTAACTGGACCGCGTAGCTGTGTTGCGTTACTGTCGGAGCTGACTTAGTCCGTGTAGCCGTGGACCTTGTAACAATTTCGACGATACTATCTGCGCGCACTGGCGTGCGTACATATTACTCATGAAGTTTTAAGTGGTTGGAGGCGGGGATTCGATTCGTTTCTTCTGAGTTTTTATCTTTCCTGAAAACATAGAATGTCATTACCTGCACTTGGGGTGGATGGATGCTTATTCATTTTATAGATCATTAACACTTTATTTTAGTATTTTATTATTTCTTCTTGCTTGGGCTCTATTATTTTTCTCTGCCCTTTTTTCATGGTGATAAATTTCGAATTTGTTATGAT
>SDVV010026882.1:0-12190 GCA_016164225.1 Gammarus roeselii | reverse complement strand
TATTTTGCTCAAGCTCCAGTGGTGGCCACTGGCGTAGCACGGTAGTGCACGAGCGGATCATGGTAGTGTATGCGCGGACCTTGGGCGTGCATGAGAGTATTTCACTACCGTACACTGGTGAATCACCAGCGATCATGCTCGAGAATAGTATAGATAAATGGTGCATTCCACCAAAGATTCACCGGTGTGACACTGGTGATCCGACACTGGCTACTACCGTGTCCCGAAGAACAACTACCATGCTCCTCCAATAATTTTCAATTGGGTTGGAGTGACATACTTCGCCACTGGCCCATTTCCATTTGGCGAAGTTGGCTTCGCTGTTCATCGACTGGTTACCCAACTCAGGAAGAACCTCTCCCACAGCGACCGCAGACGACTGGATTCGATGGTCCACGTGTTGATGTTGTTTGTCCACTTGTCCAGAATTTGTCGCCAGTTTTCGATTGTTGGAGTTTGGATGCTGGGTGGTGAGTTGACGCACTGGAGACTGATGTTTATGTTGCGGGTCGCTTGTATTGTTGGTCATGTTGCCATTTGAGTTGTTGCCACTGTTGCTGCTCTGTGTGTTCATGATCAGGTCAGCACTCTGGTTGCGTTTAGGACTCTGTTGCTGATGTTGAAGGGCTGGAAAATCTTCACTTGACTGCAGCCTTATTTGATTTTGTGGATGAGGTTGACTAGGTCTTGGTTTATGCTGGATAGAGCTACGAGGTGATGTAGAGCCCCTGGTATAGATAGAGCTGCGATGTGATGTTGAGCCCCTGGTATAGATAGAGCTGGGGGGTGATGTAGAGCCCCTGGTATAGATCGATCTGCGAGATGATGTAGAGCCCCTGGTATAGATAGAGCTGCGAGGTGATGCAGAGCCCCTGGTATAGATAGAGCTGCGAGGTGATGTAGAGCCCCTGGTAGAGATAGAGCTGTGGGGTGATATAG
The DNA here is from genome assembly GCA_016164225.1 of Gammarus roeselii. NCBI lineage: Eukaryota > Metazoa > Arthropoda > Malacostraca > Amphipoda > Gammaridae > Gammarus > Gammarus roeselii. Next base: position 11,251 of record SDVV010026882.1, on the reverse strand, counting down.
AGCCCTGGTATAGATAGAGCTGAGAAGTGACGTTGAACCCTGGTATAGATAGAGCTGCAGCGTGATGTAGAGCCCCTGGTATAGATCGAGCTGCGGGTGATGTAGAGCCCCTGGTATGGATAGAGCTGCGGCGTGATGTAGAGCCCCTGGTATAGATAGAGCTGCGGGAAATGTAGAGCCCCTGGTATGGATAGAGCTGCAAGGTGATGTAGAGCCCCTGGTATAGATAGATAGATAGAGCTGCATGATGTTGTAGAGCCCCTGGTATAGATAGAGCTGCAGGGTTAGGTAGAGCCCCTGGTATGATATAGCAGAGGGGTGATGTAGAGCCCTGGTATAGATAGAGCTGCAAGGTGATGTAGAGCTTAGGAATAGATAGAGCTGCGGCGTGATGTAGAGCTTCTGGTATAGATAGGGCTGCAAGTTGATATAGAGCCCTTGGTATGGATAGAGCTGCGAGGTGATGTAGAGCCCTGGTATAGTTATAGCTGCGAGGTGATGTAGAGCCCTGGTATAGATAGAGCTGCGGCGTAATGTAGAGCCCCTGGTATAGATAGAGCTGCGAGGTGATGTAGAGCCCCTGGCATAGATAGAGCTGCGGGGTGATGTAGAGCCCTGGTATAGATAGAGCTGCGGGGAGATGTAAAGCCCTGGTATAGATAGAGCTGCGGAGTGATGTAGAGCCCCTGGTATAGATAGAGCTGCGGGGTGATGTAGAGCCCCTGGTATAGATAGAGCTGCGAAGTGATGTTGAGCCCTGGTATAGATAGAGCTGCGGCGTGATGTAGAGCCCCTGATATAGATAGAGCTGCGGGTGGGGTAAAGACCTGGTATAGATAGAGCTGCAGGGTGATGTAGAGCCCTTAGTATAGATAGAGCTGCGGGTGATGTAGAGCCCCTGGTATGGATAGAGCTGCTGTGTGATGTGCCGCTAGTTGAACCTTGGCTCAAGAACGGGTAAGGTTACCCATTGGCCAGCACTGAACATCCGCCAACTAATGTGCTGCTGATTGTCAATGAAGTCAAAAATTAACCTGCCTACTAAAGGTGCTGTCAAATGTGCCGCATTTTTCGCCCTTCTAAACTTAGACTAGATCAAGAGAGGACTAACTGAAGACACTCCTAGATGATATAAATTATTTTCCAGCTGCTAGTTACTACCGTAGTCTGGTTAGGTAAATATGACCTGGCATTATTGACTTGCCAGTGACTCTAGCAGCAATTCTGAATGAAATATTTTGATTCGTGTAATTAACATGAAATGTATTGATACACATGAAAAATGACTTATGGAAACTCAAGTTACGTTTGGTATCAGGAGTTGTTGTGATCTGTTATACTAGCGTACAGTTTAATTGAAATGAGCTGGGCTTGAGGCAGTTAGTGTTCCCGCTTTGGATGAGTTCTTTTTGTTCCCCTGCTCTTCATAAAGTATTGGCAGGTATTTATTAATGGACTGTCGTCTAACTGCAGGTCAAAGTTGCTACTAATCAATATTTTAAAGACACATTCCAGTGAGAAATCAATGAAACTTAAAAAAATAATGATCAATTAAAAGGCTTTGCTCGGTTTTGTTTACATTAGCAAATTGTATCACTTGAGTAGGAACCACGTCAGTAGTGAACCCGTAAACTTCTAGAACTAAATGTTTTTTTTCAAGAGCGATTCATTTCTCTTGAAGAAGTTTCACTGTACTGTGAAGTGTGTTAGGTTATGACGTCACTTTTGTAACTCCGGGCTCTGAAAATTGCCCCGTCAGGATATAACTGAATGAACGATATGAGAACGACTGGTCACGTGAAGACTTACGGAATGTTGTCCTGCCATGCATATTTCATTCATTGAGGAGGAAGTTAAACCAACCTTTTTTCTTCGGGCCAGCGATGAATCTTGAGAACTTATAGTACAACTTAGTGCAATACTAAAGAAATGTTGTGGAAATGTGGTATGGTAACAGGACCCCGTCTCATGTGTCAACAGCCAGCTCTCTATGAACCGCTTTCAATGACAAAACATTTTTGTATGGTGAACTAAGATTTTTTTAGTAATCACAGGCTTAAGTCCTCGTACTAGCCTCAACGTTATTTCAGAAAGGCCGATGAGCCGATACGCCAAGAAATAAATGATTTATCGGCCAGATGACGTTTCCATCTTACATTCTCTCCGCGCCTTTCGGTAGGAATTGTTATTGTTACGTACGACAAAAGCATAATATTGTTACGTACGACAAAAGCATAGTACTGTTACGTAGGACAAAACCATAGTATTGTTACATACGACAAAAGCATAGTATTGTTACGTACGACAAAAGCATAGTATTGCTACGTACGACAAAAGCATAGCATTGTTACGTACGACATAAGCATAGTAGTGTTACCTACGACATAAGCATAGTATTGTCGCGTACGACACAAGCATAGTATTGTTGCGTACGACAAAAGCATAGTAATGTTACCTACGACAAAAGCATAGTATTGTTACGTACGACATAAGCATAGTATTGTTACCTACGACATAAGCATAGTATTGTTGCGTACGACAAAAACATAGTAATGTTACGTACGACAAAAGCAACTGCAGCAAAAACAGCATTCAGATTCTTCACTTTGGAGCACGAATTTGTTATCTCGTCCGTGTTGCTGTTCGTTTAATTAGATTTAGTCGATTGGTTTCATTCCGGACTGCTTCGTCCTCATGTTGCCTTGAATTAGGACTCAGGCTAGCGTTTGTTAGTAGGCCTACGTGGGTAAATTGGGCCAGGCCTGGCAAAGGAAAAATCTTATTTGGGGAAGCAGACTTTGCCGAGGCTTTAATTTGCGATTACATGCGGGAGGGGAGGGGGGGGCTACCATTCACATTTTACTAAAATTACCTCTGTTGAATACAATTACCTCCCACCATACACCATACATGAAGGTACAGTGTGAGTACATACACATAATAATAGTGTTTGAGTATACCTCACATAATGGTACAGCGTACGAGTAGGCCAAACATAATGTTAATGTATATGAGTGCGTGATATCTAAAGGTATAGCGTATGTGTATGCCATACATAATGGTAAAGTGTATGGTTTATGTTCCTCATAGATGTGCAACAACTATATTGCTACATTTGAATAAAATACACTATAAATTAGATATTGCCTCCTATATTGCAATCGCCTATATTTTCGTCTCCACTATCAGTCCCTTGCTTCCTACAGTGCAATCGTCTATAATTTCGTCTCCATCATCAGTTCCTTGCCTCCTGTATTGCAATTGCCTTTATTTTCATCTCCACCATCAGTCCTTTGCTTCCTATATTGCAATCGCCCATATTTATCATCTTACCAATAAAATATCATCACCAAAATTTCTCGAATATATTGTTCAGGTCACCCAAAGACCAGCAAATATTTCCTCCAGTTATTTCCATCCCCTTGCTCCCTACAGGGAGTTTCCCCAGCCAGTTTTAGGGACCAATTGAGTTATCGACGTTGACTAACTCAATCGAATGGCAATCGTCCCACTCCATTCTAGTCGTCGATCCACGCCTGACGGAGCCCCATTTTATCAGTACATGCACGAACAACTAAATTGAACTCGAGGAGAGTATTGCCTATCAGTAACACAGGTACTGGTATTGATGTTATTGCCATATATTAATTGAATTGATTTGGTTTACTAATTTAAGTCACAAGCGTCCAGGACTCTGACGTTATTTTAATGCATGGTCCGAGATTGAGTGATCATTTTAAGGGGAGTTTATCTTGTTCTGTTTATTGATCCCAGTGTTTAAGTTAGGGAAGATCACTCTTCATTACTCTAGATAGACACACACACTTAGAAATAAGATATGAGTATCGTGAAATAAATTATTCTAAAATGGTCTTCAATGACGGACCATTGTTTCTTTAGTTGACATGACATAAAAAAGGAAAAGTTTATTGTCTACAGATATCCCTGATGATTCTTGTTGGTTACTCCGCGCTGTATTCGGCAGCTGAATAACACGTACTCGTCAGCTGGATTAATACGCGCAGCATAAACACTTATTGCACTCTCTACTTGACGAACCTCCAAGCTAACGAGCCTCTTTGAACATGAGAACGCACCCCAATTTATCGAACTTTGTGTTTGTATTGTTGAAATATTTTTGATAGAACGTCGAATATCGGTGAACCGGTCCCCAACTTAATGAATATTTTGTTCGATTTGTCGAAGTGTTTTGGTACGGACGCGGCGTACTTCAAGCTCGTTGCCCCGTGTGACGTCAGCTCACTACTCTCTTGGCCTGAAAAAACGTTTGTTCCTCTGCTTCTTCAACGTCACTGGCAGCCATTAATTTTTATTTAAACCCCTCCCCCTGTTAGCGAAATGTTCGTTATTTTAAGGGATTGCCGTTCAACGAGAACACTTCCCACCAACAAAACTTGATTTTTAACGAAAACGGACTCCCCCCAAGATGTTCATCCACGAGGGACTGAATTCCCAGCTATTGTCCAGACCGTTGTAATGCTTATTAGGGGAACAATGAGCAATACAACGGTCTTAAATGGCAACGCACGCGGCCAATTTCTGCTGAGTCTCATCGCCAGCCCTTAGTGCTCAATTAGTAGTGACGGAATGCTCGCGTTATTCAGCATCAAATGCATTTAAACGATAGAGGTCCTGCTGACTGATGTTCAAATTTTGATAACGGTTCCTTCTTGAGTTTTGGACTGTTAACGAAATGGTCATGGAACTGCGGCACTGTCAACATCGAGGCTTTACAGTTTTGTTGCTGCAAGTTTGAGTGCGAACGTTTACATAAAGAACTCGACACAAATTCAGACGATCCCATTCTTTTTGAAAGAATAAACTGGTGCACCGAATTTATAAATTCTTAGTTTTGAGTTTGTTTCTCCATCGGTCTAGAAAAAAAAACGCAGAGGCAGTGGCAGTTGCAGAAGCCCTTGGGTGGTGACGTCAATGCAAGGATATGAGTGCATCATTATGAACAGTATGTTCTAGCGAGAAAGGGAGACACGAACCACAAAGACAAGAAAACGTGGATGCAGGTGTTAGTGTTAAACGCGACTCCAAACATCTTGTTCCGTTTTGGTTCCTCTAAATACAAAGTAGGGATACAAATAAAAGTTCAGGAATTATATTATTTCAAAAACATCTTTCATAAACCACCCTGCAGGCAGGGAGGCTTGAATTCGAATGATTTGAAGCTCTCAATCTGCGGAGATTGACCAGTAGTTTTTTTTTTCAAAATAATATTCGCTTGTGGGATTTATTTTGTTGAAAAATGTCACAAAATGGCTGCCCAGTCCATTAAAATGTTGTATTTTGACTTTGATAAAATGCGACACATCATCACAAATTTACAAAACGCCCTTGGAAGAGGTTGTGATAAAAAAAAATCTCGTAAACTGCTTATATTTTTTTGTAATGAGTCTCATATGTAAACATAAAGAAACACCTAACGTAATTATCACTGGTATATTCTCCACGCGCATTCAGTCGTACCTGACTGTTACGACGATCGTCTAGTAACTCTCAACAATGAAACAACTACTGAGCAAGATATTTAAACAAGGCAAGTCCCAATTATCTCGCAAAAGTCCAAATGGATTAATAGCCTCTTAATTGAAAGTATGAAAAGCAGAGTTGCATTTCTGCATTCGGGCTCACGTAGGAGCTACATAGAACAGCTTATGTGGTTATGTAAATTTGATTCTTAGCCCTTTTGGGGTGGATGGATGATTATTCATTTAATAAATCATTAACACTCTATTTTAGTATTTCCTATTTTGTGGGCTCTATTATTTATCTGTGCCCTTTTTCATGGTGATCAATTTTAGATCACCTACGGTCCAACCTACGGTAGGAGAATTTGCGCTCGCCCGGACTCATTATAAATGTCCGAGCACTGCTAGGCGTTTTGAAGGCTGAATGGTGAAATAATGTTGATGTTGATCATAGAGAGTGAAAGCTTTGAATGGCACTGTGCGTGGAGGGGACGAGGCTAGCCGAGGCTGGTTGAGGCGAGTGGAGACGATTCGACTGACGAAGCGACGAGCCGAGACGAACCGAGGCTGGTTGAGACTAGGTGGCCCGGGAATGGGGGTACTCGAAGGACTCGCGGTACTCGAGGGACCCGGGGGTTTCGTAAGCCCGTGGGACTTGGAAGACCAGGAGGATTTGGGGTGATCCACTTGGGCTCTTCCGCGGTCTTTAAGACACCCTTGAGACCCTTTGGGACCACTTGGAGATACTTTGGGACCCGCTTGAGGCCCCTCTGAACCCTGGGACCCCTGCTTCCCTCTACCCAACGCTGTAAAACCCGTACACAAAAAAATGTTTATATGTGAAATGCTTGAGTAAAACGAATAATTATTACAGTCCGCGGATTACTGGCACAGAGGGCGAGGGTTGCGTCGAGGCTGGTCGAGGTGCGTCGAGATCAGTCGAAACATGTCGAGGCGAGTCGAGTTGGTCGCGACAAGCCGAGACTGGCCGAAATGATTCGAGAGAAGCCGAGAAGAGCTGAGACGAGGGGTTTCGGGGGACTCGGGGAGCTCGGGAAGACCCGGGGGACTTGGGTCACCATCTAGGATTCATCGGGCTCTTTTGGGATCCAAGAGATCTATGCCCCCCCCCCCATATCCCCCAACACAATAGGTGCGAAATCAATAATCTGAGCAGTTTTTCTGCCCATGACGAACCTGCCCTTCTTTCTTCACGATCCACAATTTTGTCTTGCATAGTATAATAATGCTGGTGTATTTGTGCGTGAGTTCCTGTTTGTGATTTTGTGAATGTTTTCTTTTTCTTCAGTCTGTGCTTGCTCGCGCGTGCACGGACCATGTGTAGTTTCTGGGGCTGACCTGAACTGCGCAGCTATAAAACCTTGTGAAGTGTTGCGGTTGGAGTTGATCTAATCCGTAAAGCCATAGACCTTGTACCAATTTCGTCGATACTAACTGTGCGCACTGACGCGCGTACATATTCTCATGGAGTTTTGAGTGGATGGAGGCGGGATTCGTTTCGTCTGAGTCTTTATCTTACCTGAATCAATAAATTGTACCTCTACCAAACAAGACCGCGTAGCTGCAAACATTGTGATGCGTTGCTGTCGGAGCTGTCTTAGTCCATGTAGCCGTAAACCTTGTACCAGTCTCAACGATGCTACCTGTACGCATTAGCGTGCGTACATATTCTTCTTGCAGTTCTAAATTATTGGAAGCGGAGATCCGTTTCGTCAATGCGTTTTTCTTGTGCGCACCAGCGTGAGTCAGACATTGCTAAAATTTCCAAAATTGTCTTACATTAACAGCGTGTTTTTTTCTCGCACGCTGAGGCGTGCAAGCATACTGGGATCCATGATCATCGAGCCCTACGGGTTAGCCTATTATGACCCGTTGAGGCTCGGGTGGAAATGAGAATCACATCATATCAAAATTAAATTCTCAGCCCTTCAATTAATGCCATTAGGCAGACTCGTGTCTTAAGTAAACTGTTCAGGCCAATATAGGAGACCTTTGGAGCAGACACTGATTTGTCGAGATGAGGCCACCGTCTCAGCCTGGAGTGTGTAATGGCAGTGTATCTTCATAGACAGGCATACAAAAGCATGCATCAATCGTCTCAATTAACTTCTATCTTTCATATGCCCGCTTATAGAATAATAAGTATAAGTGCCCTACGCTTACCTTGACCTTCCTAAACCGTTTTTTGAGTTGAGAATCAATTAGTCGTCCAACTGGAATCCCAAAATGCTGTGTGCCTCATATATAAGTAGAGGCCCCATTGCCACCTACGCCTTATCACGGCTACTACCCGTAACGACACTCCCATTTAGATACCAAGTTGTGACAACGTGACACAATTTCCGCTTTAATGAACGGCACACGGTAAAGGATGAACTAAATAGCAAGACATTTCTATATCCCGGTATCAAGAAGAGAACTGTTTTGTCTCTCATATTACCAATTCCAAGAGAACTAGGCTTGTCGAATGACCTCCGTTCACTGCCCCAAGAAGCTGTCGGACAATCAATACCTTCACGGTCTAATACCTTGCCATTTCTCCACCTTTCCTTCAAGATAACACGCCACGTCTGTATGGTTGGAGTATCCGAGGGTAATCTCTAACAGCTCGCCTGGGTTACCTGAGGTCATGAGGGTGATAGAGGGAGGCAGGACGCTCCGGAGTGATGCTGGGGGTAAGGTTGTGGGGATGGGGGTAGTGGGGGCTTGCAAGCTATCGAGTCATGTAGCAGTTTATGATGGGGAATATAACGGTGAGCACTGGCGACTGATTTGGAGCTTATCATGACCATGGAAGGATACTCAGGCTGCAAAGACTCATCATTGGACACAGAGCTTACAATAATTCAAACACAGACCTAGGATCACAAGCGGCCTGTAATGAACCCATGTACCTCCCGTCACAGAGTGGACTCTAATGAGCCCACAAACCTCGGGTCACAGAGCTGGCAATATTGGGCTTTTAAACCTCAGTTAACAGAGCTAAATCAGAGGGCCCACAAACCTTGGGTCACAGAGCTGGTAATAATGGGCTTATAAACCTCAGTTATCAAAGCTTTCAACAGTGGGTCCACAAACCTCGGGTCACAGTGCTGACAATAATTTGCTTATAAACCTCAGTTAACAGAGCTATCAACAGTGGCCCACAAACCTCGGTTCACAGAGCTGGCAATAATGGGCTTATAAACCTCAGTTCACAGAGCTATCAACAGTAGGCCCACAAACCTCGGGTAACAGAGCTGACAATAATGTGCTTATAAACCTCAGTTAACAGAGCTATCAACAGTGGCCCACAAACCTCGGTTCACAGAGCTGGCAATAATCGGCTTATAAACCTCAGTTAACAGAGCTATCAGCAGTGGGCAACAAACCTCGGGTCACAGAGCTGGCAATAATGGGCTTATAAGCCTCAGCTAACAGAGCCATCAACAGTGGGCCCACAAACCTTGGGTCAAGGAGCTGGCAATAATGGGCTTATAACCCTCAGTTAACAGAGCTATCAAAAGTGGGCCCACAAACCTCGGGTAACAGAGCTGGCAATAATGGGCTTATAAACCTCAGTTCACAGAGCTATCAACAGTGGGCCCACAAGCCTCGGGTCAAAGAGCTGGCAATAATGGGATTGTAAACCTCAGTTAACAGAGCTATCAACAGTGGGCCCACAAACCTCGGGTCACAGAGCTGGCAATAAGGGGCTTATAAACCTCAGTTAACAGAGCAATCAACAGTGAGCCCACAAACCTTGGGTCACAGAGCTGGCAATAATGGGCTTATAAACCTCAGTTAACAGAGCTATCAACAGTGGGCCTACAAACCTCGGTTCACAGAGCTGGCAATAATGGGCTTATAAACCTTAATTAACAGAGCTATTAACAGTGGGCCCACAAACCTCGGGTCACAGACCTGGCAATAATGGTGTTATAAACCTCAATTACACAGCTATCAACAGTGGGCCTACAAACCTCGGTTCACAGAGCTGGCAATAATGGACTTATAGACCTCAGTTAACAGAGCTATTAACAGTGGGCCCACAAACCTCGGGTCACAGACCTGGCAATAATGGGCTTATAAACCTCAGTTACAGAGCTATCAACAGTGGGCCAACAAACCTCGGTTCACAGAGCTGGCAATAATGGGCTTATAAACCTCAGTTAACAGAGCTATTAACAGTGGGCTCACAAACCTCGGGTCACAGACCTGGCAATAATGGGCTTATAAACCTCAGTTACAGAGCTATCAACAGTGGGCCCACAAGCCTCCGGCACAGAACGGATAATATTAGGACCACAAAAATTGGGTAACACAACTGACTCCAATGGGCCCTGAAACCTTTTGTCAAAGAGCAGATTATAATAGGCCTTAAATCCTTGGGTAACAGAGCTGATTGGAATGGACCCAAAACACATGAGGTCACAGAGTGATCCCACCAACCTCGGGTTGGAGCAAACTGCATCTCAGAGCTGGCAATAACAATGGGTCCACATACCTCGGGTCGAAAGCAAACTACAATTTGCTCTCAAACCTCAGCTTCGTGAGCGAACTATAACGGATCCGCCATCCGCGAGTCCCAAAGCTGACTCTAATGAGCTACAAGCCTCGGATCACAGAGCTGACTCTAATGAGGTACAAGCCTCGGATCACAGAGCTGACTCTAATGAGCTACAAGCCTCGGATCACAGAGCTGACTCTAATGAGCTACAAGCCTCGGATCACAGAGCTGACTCTAATGAGCTACAAGCGTCGTACCACAGAGCTGACTCTAATGAGCTACAAGTCCGTACCACAGAGCTGACTCTAATGAGCTACAAGCCTCGGATTACAGAGCTGACTGTATCGCAATTGCAACTCCCAGGTCTTAGAAAAGACTATAACGGGCCTACGAACACCGGATCACAGAATAGGATAAAAATTCTGGTTATAGAGCTGCCCATACTGGGCCTACATACATCGAGCTACGGTGTTCAATAAAGAGCTCACAAACCCTGGGTCACCGAGAGGACCATAAGGGGGCCACAAACCCTGGGTCACCGAGAGGACCATAAGGGGGCCACAAACCCTGGGTCACCGAGAGGAACATAAAGGGGCCACAAACCCTGGGTCACCGAGAGGCCCATAAGGGGGCCACAAACATGCATCGAGCTACGGTGTTCAATAAAGAGCTCACAAACCCTGGGTCACCGAGAGGACCATAAGGGGGCCACAATTATGCATCGAGCTACGGTGTTCAATAAAGAGCTCACAAACCCTGGGTCACCGAGAGGACCATAAGGGGGCCACAAACATGCATCAAGATACGGTGTTCAATAAAGAGCTCACAAACCCTGGGTCACCGAGAGGACCATAAGGGGGCCACAAACCCTGGGTCACCGAGAGGACCATAAGGGGGCCACAAACCCTGGGTCACCGAGAGGAACATAAAGGGGCCACAAACCCTGGGTCACCGAGAGGCCCATAAGGGGGCCACAAACATGCATCGAGCTACGGTGTTCAATAAAGAGCTCACAAACCCTGGGTCACCGAGAGGACCATAAGGGGGCCACAATTATGCATCGAGCTACGGTGTTCAATAAAGAGCTCACAAACCCTGGGTCACCGAGAGGACCATAAGGGGGCCACAAACATGCATCAAGATACGGTGTTCAATAAAGAGCTCACAAACCCTGGGTCACCGAGAGGACCATAAGGGGGCCACAAACCCTGGGTCACCGAGAGGACCATAAGGGGGCCAC
>SDVV010026881.1:0-12190 GCA_016164225.1 Gammarus roeselii | reverse complement strand
TATATATAAAGACGGGAAAGAATATAATATCCAGGTCATTGCTTACGTTCTTACATTATGCCAGTGTATAGTGAAAATAATCTACTGGTTGAGGAAAGTGACAACTGACTCAAGGAGTTTTACATGTAATTACACAACAAAAATATCGAAGTATTAAAATACTGATTGCAGTTGCTGCATTCAAACACCACTGCATCTGAAGAGCTCGTTTAACTGGTTGGAAAGAGTACGGACGATAGTGCTATGTACTTTCATTGCAAATGTAGGCTCTAAAATCAAGAAAATTACTAATACACAAATGCAACAGTTTGCGTTACATCGCACAGGAAACTTTGTTCAGTTGTACCAGTTGACCTCAGTATGCCGTAGTTTTTGAAGAAAAATAGATTCTGTCTGCGCATTTGATAATAACTGACATGGTCAGTTTGCTTTCATGGAAGAAATATCGAATATATTTTCGTACATTACATCCTAACAAGTATCCAAGTGCCTGTGAGTTCAAATTCTGCGTAACTTCGCAAACATAACACCCTGTGTCACGAGGGTTTCGAACCTCTCATGTTATGAGGGTCCGGTGTAACCTTGCCATCAAGTTTTACCCTGCTTACGTATTATAACCTTACTAGGATCCATTTTATTTTGCTGATGCTTGCTGTCGGGGGAGCAGTAGAGTGGTACATTTTTTTTTCCTAAAGGAAGGTGCATTGGTAGAATTTTTAACATTGTATGGTAGATTGTTGTAAATGTTGGGGCCTGAGACTGTAAACGTCATTGCTCCAGTCAGTGTTCTTCTGAACTCGGTGTCGACCTCCCATCCGTTCCGCATTGACCGATTGTGGAAAAAACTCGTTCTGAATTTTGTTAACACGCACTGCTTCATTAAGTTCTATGTTTAACAGCTGAGTTTGTTTAGCAGGGGCGTCACGTGATCCCTCTTCATAAAATTTCCGTTATGAGCAACTTTTGCAGAGAAATTCAGGCAGCGTGGGATATCGTAGAGCAACGTTTTATTATAGTTTTCCCATAAGGTCGGGTAGTGTTTTAAATGAGAAAAGTTCAATGCATCGATTACGAGAAACCTCGATTTAAAATGTACATGCTTTTTGGTTCGATTGAGGAACAAGAGCGTCCCATTCAATCTGGAGCAAAGTTTTTCAACATAATGTTTGTAGGTCATATTGGGATCAAAAAAACTCCCAGACTTTTGACAATGTTACTTGGAGGGATTTTGAGCCCAAACATCAACAACAAATCTGTCGGATACTCTAGATGGATTTGTTTATGATCCCAGGATAATACACTTGGTTTTATCTGCAATAACTTTATGCCCGTTTTCAGTATACCAGTTGTGTATATGAGTCAACTCTGTTTCTTCATCTTTATTTAGCTCTTCTTATTTGTTTGCCGGTCAAATGAATATCAACTGTAAATCATCCGCATATATTGTAATTTTTGCGTTGAAAATAGGACTTCCACTGCTGGTGTCATTTAAAATAATGTAAGGGAATGCACAGTGCCTTAGCCGTTTTATAGTCATGGAGTCCCTACTCGGACGGGAACATTTACAGCAACCTCCTCTTGACCCCGCGGCTGTTGAGTGACGGAGGCATCTCAATGCTCGAGGCAAAACGCAGTTTGGCATCAACTCAGTAGTGAAGAAGAAAAATATTATAAGAGGAGATAGACCGCAACGAGCACCGGTAAGCCAACGGAAATACTAACACAAGACGTAAACGATCAAAACAATGGCCAAGAACTCATGCCGCTACCAAGAACTCATGCCGCTACCAAGAACTCATGCCGCGACCAAGAACTCATGCCGCGACCAAGAACTCATGCCACTACCAAGAACTCATGCCGCGACCAAGAACTCATGCCGCGACCAAGAACTCATGCCGCTACCAAGAACTCATGCCGCGACCAAGAACTCATGCCGCTACCAAGAACTCATGCCGCTACCAAGAACTCATGCCGCGACCAAGAACTCATGCCGCTACCAAGAACTCATGCCGCTACCAAGAACTCATGCCGCAACCAAGAACTCATGCAACAACAATCGAACTGTGTTCGGCAGTTGAAGCATTGATGGTGACCGGGCCGCAGGCTATTGAGTGATATGACCCGTCAATGATATCAACCCAAAACAGCACGTGGAAGAACCGAACAGTGTGTCAAACATTGTAAAACTTGTTTAATCGACTGAAGAACAATTTGTAGAACTGGAACCACTTAAAAAGAAAGCTGGGGATCACCATATAATTGAATTCCAAATCACAGCTAGTCGAGCAATACGGGGCTAAGCTATAAATGACTACAATTTCCGAGAGCCATTTGACGACTTGAAAGAAAATGAAATTGTAAAATTTGACTTCGGGTATCAATTAGATGGCAGAACCGTAGATGAATGCTTCGTGTATTTTAGAGATAATGCGGTAGAAGTGAGCAAGTGATACACCCAAGAGAGAAAAGTACAAAATAGCAATATCGTGAGGATGCACAACAAAAAGAAGAACTCTGTTAGCACCTTCACCGGTCGTGAGCTCATGATAGATTAGGCCAAATCTTGGCTGGGCAGCTGTGCTGCACATTTTATTTTGAAACCATTGCTAGAATGGACTCTTCAGCCCGTCCCAAGCCTTCAACTTTGCGTTACTATATACATATCCTATTTACTATATCTACTATACTAATCTATAATGAGGTCTCAATTTCGAGTAGTTCTACATTGAAGAAATTGCCGAGTCAGTTCAACGTCATGCTTTTAAATACTCTTGAATACCTACTTATTCATCATCGTGAATACTCTCAGCTAGGTAAATCTTATTGTGCCTGTAAGCGAAGCATTGGTAGAGTTTACTCACAACAATAATTCTGCGATTATTTAAGACCCGTCCAATTACCATTGTTAGGATTAATTAATTAATTACCATCGTTTGTCGAAGACTATTCAGTTCTTAAATCCAACACATGAACTGTATTGTCAAATGCACCATTTGAATTACCGAAACGAAAGTTCAAAATTAATTCATCGCAGCTCCTCTCTAACGAGTGACCGGCTGCTACTTCATGCAGATAAATATAGTTCACAGCAAATATTATCAATGCTGTTATTAACTAAGACTATTATTAAGTAAGAGACACATGGGCACGGAGTTGGGAAATCAAAATGCTGTAACGTATTGTAAAAGTATGTCTTTAAAATATGCTGGGCTCAAAGGTTGAATTAGGCGAGATAAATAATGTTGCAAAAAGAATTACACATCGATGAACAATTTTGTATGCACACATTACAACGAGATTGTCGTAGTCACTGTCGTAGCCCATATGGAACAGGTTCATGACATGCATGAGACGGTTCAAGATATTGAATGACATCATGAGAGTGTCGTACACGTTCAAGTAGAGTAGAGTCGTACATATTTAATTTCCAAATCAAACCAATACTAACTACACAGTAACACACATTTGAAAATACATATCAATAAAAATGATGCATAAAATCTTGTATGGCCTCGTTCGGAAGCGACGGACTCACCTCGAGTACTGATGTATACGCATGTTAAGGGTCAGAGTTGGCGCTGCGATCCATGATCTAATCGTATCCAAGGGTCAGAGTTGGCGCTGCGATCCATGATCTAATCGTATCCAAGGGTCAGAGTTGGCGCTGCGATCCATGATCTAATCGTATCCAAGGGTCAGAGTTGGCGCTGCGATCCATGATCTAATCGTATCCAAGGGTCAGAGTTGGCGCTGCGATCCATGATCTAATCGTATCCAACTGTCACGGTCAAAAGATGAACACTAAGTATAAGAAATGACGGAGATGTTGTGCGGTGGGTATCTAATCATCATATCGTCTCCACGAACTTAAACAACCAATTCCCATTCTTTAATGAAAGCAGTAGACAAATGAATGATAACACTGTCTATCGATTCATACTCAAGATTCATCTATATTCGAAACGAATCGGTCGCTGTTTCAAACTGGGCTGTTTCTTCCATGATGACATATATGAAAGGTAATAATCCAGCATAGACCTTACATTGCTATAATTTCGAAAAGAACTCCAAAGGATTTCGTAGAGGTGCATGACGGCATACGTACGTACCGACATATATTTACGGTATGAATGCGAGTGCGTAAATGTGTTATACGTGCATATATAGAATAAATTAACTGTAATGTTACAGAAACAGTTCAATTTGCAATAATAGTTAGGAAAAGTTACATAGCATGGAACAGTGTCAACGTTACATGCATTATAGAAACGTTACATGTAGCACTGTTACATACAACAGTGTTAACGTTACTTGTAGTATAGAACAATGTGAACGTTACTTGTAGTATAGAACAGTGTGAACGTTACGTGGATCAAAACGGGCACCGTGGTTAACAATATGTTCTCCAGCTAGGACTGGTAGATATAATTGCTAGTTAAAGCAACTAAACAAAATTAGCATTCGCTCGGTACCAAAATTGAAAAACTTATCCAAAGTACATATTTAGATAAATATTTCCTTGGATGAGTGTTTGTTTGAGGTTCACAGAATACTTAAATGATAAGTTTTATCATATACAGGGTGCTTATAACGTTTATAACAATTTAAACGCTCTGTTAAATTGAGATCATATGACATTTTAATCGTTGAAGTTATGGTGGATTTTTACTATGTAATGCATCGAAGGACAAAACTTTGATTCCAGTTTCGAAATGAGACCCATTCTTTAGAGGGTGTATCAGAATATTTCAAATAAAGCTTGCTTTTCCATGCAGTTATTTACTACGAGAAATAGTGCCACTTAGAACCACATTCTAACCGTCATAACTTGAGATACTGGTGCAGTGGAAATCCATTTCTGTACGATGACTCGATGGATCAAGACGGTGGAAGGCATAGCTTAGGTAGCCATCGTGAACAGCAGAGAGCTTCCGATAGTCTGGTTTGATGACGGCGTTACAGTTAATTCAGAGAAATACCTCAATCTCTTTAAGAAAAAATTGTGGCCAGATGCTGGGCCGGAGAAATTCTGCTCACTCCTCCAACGACTGTCTCGTATTTTTATCGGACCAATTTGTTGAGCGAGTAACCTTGGCCAACTCGTAGACCCGACCACAGTCCGTTCCACCAGCGTAAGAGCCGCAATTGAATATCCGAAGAAGCTGTACTGCGCTCATAAGAATGGGTCTCATTTCGAAGCAAATATTTAATTTTGTCATTTAATGCATTAATACATGTAACGTTCACACCTTCTCAATCTGTTCCATTAAATTCAAATTTAAAATGTCATATGATGCCAATTTCATAGAACGTTTAAATAGAGATTTATGTAGAAACTTATGTTTAACGATCCGTGCAGAGATTTTTTGAAGTTACACTATCGTAACAGAAATACATATCAAGTTGGATATTCTTTGTAAAATAATTGTTCGGCAAATGTGAAATTTAAACCATTTACGAACAATTTTACATTGCTGCACGTTAGATTACTAACTTACATGCGTGCGCTTTGAAAGTATGAACGAGTTTAATCATTGTTCAACCGTTTACGAAAGGTAAAAAACATTCCGTTCAATTATGATGACCAAATGCGTTGTCAATATGTTTCATTTGAACGGATTCTCCTAACCTCCGAATGGTTAGGTGATAATCTAAATATTTCATCAGTGGAATTCAGAACCAAAATGAGTTCGGTGACTTCTGCATGTGTTGAAATAGTATTGTGAACTTTTCGGAGGAACGTACTCTTGTAGAGGATAAAATAGGTACTTAAAATGATAGAAGCAAACAGCAAAATTTCATGATTGTCAAATAATATATGAGGAACTGATTTTAGGAGTAATAATGTGTTTAAGTACAGTCACATCGATAAATATTGCTATGAGTAAAACGCTGCTCTTCATCACTCGAAAAGACCAATTACGCCTATAGTTTATATGGCAATGATTGTAACATCAAAATGGTGGCGTAATGGTGGCGTAATGGGCGAACATAATGCGACATGTTACGTTTGCAACAAGGAAAGATAAAAGAGGCGCATTAGAGCTCAAAGAAGCCTATGTACGCCTTTTTCTTACAAGAAAATGAATGTACCATCAAAAAAGGGGCCCGATGTCCACGGGAATATGTCTCCACCAATTATTTCCTAAAGCCACAAAGACAGGGAGACCCTTGGTCCCAACGCTCGCCAGAGGTTGTGGCATCCCACCATACACATCAAATGGTTCTGTAACGGGTTGAAATAATACAATATTCCATTTATCCATCGATTAACATCAATGGAAGATAATAGCTGCACACCATTATTCAAACCACAAAGCACGCTCTATATTGTCAATTCCTGTGGAATTGACATAAATAATTGTGTTTCATGAAAGATGTGTTGTTATCATGGAAGAGACTGTTCCCATGTAACAAATTGGAGAGAGAGAGAGCTGGCCGGCAATGGGATGTTGATGGGAGTTCACAAAATTTGATGTGGTCGACAAAAATAAGGAAATGACCGAGTCCCATCTGTTATAAGTAACTTAAAACCGTAAAAAATATAAGTCACAACATATCAACAACTTGGGGAAAACGTCAGCAATAAAATCATGAGAAGAGAACGTGCATTGATTTTCCTACTTGTGCTGGTATTCACTAAAACAAAGTTGAACACAAAATTACCTGCATGTGTATCATGGTAACAAGGAAATGAAGCTGTAGAGTTGAATGACTGGACGGTAGTAACCGATCATTTTTCTTTTCTGTTCAAGAACATGAGTGAATTTTCGAGTTACTGTTGCTGAGCATTCAGCTCGTATTCGTGGACGAAGGGTATATTTTGTATTGGTTGGCCAACAGATGTTTATAAAACCTATTTTTGAATACCGTGATTGATTTGACATTTATGTTTGCTGGGTAGTTTTTTACAGCAGTACTCAAATTAGCACTACACACAAAATACACAATGATATTTATTTCTAAGAACCGTACACATTTCATTAGGCAGTCTACGAATCAACATAATTACCTTTTTTCCTCACTTAAGCAGGGCTCTCTAAGACACTTTCAAAGTCATTTTCTATTCACAGCAGGCAATGCAGGTTGCCGTAACTACCATTTAGTGTCAGTGTCCATCAAGCCTGGCTCAGTTATAATTGGACCACTACCCTTCATGGCCAACCGTACAAGCTTCAAACTGACCAGACATCAGCATAAACAGAGACCTGTCCTGGGACAGAGACCTGTCCTGGGACAGAGACCTGTCCTGGGACAGAGACCTGTCCTGGGACAGAGACCTGTCCTGGGATAAAAGCGTTGAGGGCATTCGAGCTCAATTTGAGGATAGCCTTTTGAATGTGTTTAATGTTATCTCAAGCTTTTAAACTTTCGATTGAATTCTCCAGCACAAAACGTTCATCTCCTACTCTGCTGATCTTTATCATTTTATCCCACTCCTGTTGAATCATTCTAGGTATGGTTGACATCATTAAATGTCGTCTATTTGCAGACAATTATCCTGAGCAGGTTTATGAAAGTGAATGTGCGAGGTCATGCATCCTATACGTTGTGTACATGTGAGTTTCGACGGGGCCTTAACAAGGGAGGAGAGATCGGTTGGAGTTCAAATCTTCCCTCAGTGCATTTGTTTTGGTCAATATCCTCTAACAAGTATCAAAGTACGTGTTTTGGTTTTTCCTTTGACTGCATGATAAATAAATGTAAAACTGCTTCCCGATCAGAAATGGAGGATTAATTTACTGCGGCAAACCGTCAGCAGTTTCATTCTTTCCCAGTCCCTGCCTACGGTCATCTCATGGCCGGCCAAGTAATTACCTCACTATTTTTTCTGATTTTTGTTCCTATGTTGCAAGAACTCTTCAGTAGTTTTTACCACTTTGCGCGTGCCTCCATCCTCTCCACGGCGTCCTCCCGGCTTTCCTGAACCGGTTTGGTTTTGTTTTCCGGTTAAACATTTTTCTATTGCCCGCCCAGCCTTGCCCGCCCAGCCTAGCCCGCCCTTTCACTTGCAGGTGACCGTCTCTCCGCTCCCGTGGTCCGTAGACATATCATTTTGTTTGCGTACATCAATGCAGAACACAGAAGCCATTGTCACTGCAACGCTGAGCAGGCGCGTTGCCAGAATTTTCTCAAGGGAGGGCAGAATTTCACTCATTCATGGGATAGGCTGTTATAAAACTTGCCTTTCTAGACCTTCCGTAGGCCTCACGCTATTTTTTTAAACATCATGAGGTAAAGAGCGTCCCCCTCCTTCATGGCTACGTCCCTGTTGCAGAGACGAGTGTGGGGGGGATAAAAATAGAGTAGGACAGGAAGAGTGACTGAATTAACGGATGAAAGTGCAGGCGTGCGCTTTACTCACTGTGCGAGAAGAAGTGATAAGTAAGCAAATAGTGAAGACCGTGAAACAAATCCACTGTCAATAGAGGGGCTTCAGAAATAATATAATTTGTGACTCATATCTTACTAAACGATTCTGTTGTGTTGTTGTACAGATCGGTTTACATTTCGTGTTTTGTACAGAAATGAAAAAGATATAAATCATGTTTTGTCCTGAAATATTAGCTTCTAAAAATGTTTATGTGCAGGGTTTGTAAGTTGAATGATACCATCAATATAAATAATGAGTACATTAATTTTCTCAATTTCCGGCAGCAAATTCTACTTGGGACACCTAAACTTTTAATTTATGGTAGTTTTTTAATCATTGGAACCCATGTAAATACCAGACCCGATGTTAACTCAGATCAAAACAACAAATCTTATGCGCCAACCCTTTTCATGATTGTGCTACTGGCTACTGATCCATAATTTGATAAAATCAACCACTATTAGTGAAAGGCTAGAGCCCTAGGCAGTAGAGTTCTATGAAGTACCTTCCCTCGTACGACCGAGTCACTCTAGCCCGATTCCCGAGCAAGTTTCTTAGGGAGCCAACTGACCTCTCACGCTGCCCAGTCAATCAGAGTGAGTGTGAGAGGAGAGGCTCTCCAATCCACCAGTTTGGGGCAATATTTACTGAGGTTCTGAGAGCACAATTAGCTTTTCCTGACACGAACTTTTATTATAAATCCTTGTTTAAAAAACAGCTTTCAAATTTGAGATCGGAACACTTCCAACTTGTTGGTTTTGTGTCTTTTTCCGTACCCGTCTCGCCATGATCAAGAGTATCCTCTTTCCTGGGTTCATACAAGAAATTAAACGTTAAAATATTGCTCGAGCTGGAGTGATTATTAATGCCGAAAATAAGTTCCTGCGGGCAAAGAGGGAAATGGAATATCTGAAACATAAATCATCTCGTATAGCATTTTAAAATCGTAAATTTAAAACTAAACAATTAAATACAGAACAGGTAATTGTTTTAGAGAGTATAATATTGAATACTGCGTGCTCGTTACACACAATAATCGGTTCTGGAAATGAAGTCCTGCAAAATGTTTTTTTTGCGTAGATTTTGTAGTATTTAGTTTCATGCATGCACCATGCGTTTTGAATCACTATTCTTAGCAGTGTATGAAGGAAACCTCGATGATAGTTACATCTCAAATAAGGCCAACATTTTATCAGCGCAATAGCTCAATAATGAGGTAATAGTGAGTCATACCGTGACTAATAAGCCATGCAGGTGCCCGCTACGTGATTGAGTGCCGAACAAAGCACATATCTCCTCGCCCAAGGTTCGGTTCGAGTTTGTTTGTTAGTAGAGGAAGCACGAGTTGACAGCTTTTTTATTCAGATTAATTTTTTCCTTACTTTTCCCCTTTCTGCAAAGATGTGTTAAACACAATACTCCTCTAATGTATCTAGATTTGTGCTCTGATACTGTAGCTGTATATGTGTTTAGTATCTAGATCTGTCCTTTGATGCTGTAGCTGTATATGTGTTTAGTATCTAGATCTGTGCTGTGATACTGTAGCTGTATATGTGTTTAGTATCTAGATCTGTGCTATGATACTGTAGCTGTTTATGTGTTTAGTATCTAGATCTGTTCTGTGGTACTGTAGCTGTATATGTGTTTAGTATCTAGATCTGTGCTGTGATACTGTAGCTGTTTATGTGTTTAGTATCTAGATCTGTTCTGTGATACTGTAGCTGTATATGTGTTTAGTATCTAGATCTATCCTCTGATGCTGTAGCTGTATATGTGTTTATTATCTAGATCTGTGCTGTGATACTGTAGCTGTATATGTGTTTAGTATCTAGATCTGTCCTCTGATACTGTAGCTGTATATGTGTTTTGCCCATCCCTCCACCCACGTCTCCACCATGATTGTGCCTTCACGCCCCGCAGGGGGAACAATGTTGCCACTGAATGAACTAATTGCGGCCTAAAGGTGGGAGATTGGGTCATGGAGGCAACGCGTGTTCGTGAGCGGATACTCTGTGAGCGAATAAATGAACTTTCACTTTTAAAAAAATGACGTTGTGACCTGTTTTAGTTTTCTCGAATGGTTTTGAACGACAAATTAAAACACGAGATGCTTGCACACATGAGATGCTTTCACACATTCCAAGGTTATCTATATAAGTCTTTACCATTGCGTATCATCGACTGACCAGTAACCTTGCTCAAAACCAAAAGAAACCAAAGCCTCTACTCCTAATATATTCTCTATGCAGTAAATATATACAAGCAACGTTTTACTAAGGCAGATAATAGACCGTTGTGGTTGCCAGATGGTGAGTGAGTCAAAGACCAAGTGTGGGGTGCGCAGATGGCGACGCAACGCGTGAAAGGTAGTGCTTGGTGCCAGCTGGTAGCCCAAGAAGGACAATAAAATATGGTGGATTGTGTGGGGCCTAGATATTGATATAATGGAGATATGCTGATGTAGGATCACAACTAGAGATGGAGGATTTTGTTTAGCTTGGATATAAATTTTAACTAGCTGTAATAGTGTCGGATCGCAACTAGAAATGAAGGAGTGTGTTAGGCCTGGATAGTGATAGATATTATGGAGATCGTGTGATGTTGGATGATAGCTGGAGATGTTTGATAATCTAAGGCTTATTCTGTCATTTTGAATATTGATTAAAAAAAATACTTAGTTAAAGAATGAGTGAGTTTTTTGCAGAATTACATGGGGCCTGCGTAAGTAGAGAACATGACTCCTTTATGCATACATTATGTTGTTGAAGTTGCTGGTCTGGTAACTATTATTATGACAGACTAACCAATTCATATAAAGCGTATAGGCATTGACAGCAAGGAATGAGATATAGCCTTATCCGCCCTATTCATATAAGCGCATGCTAATGAAAACACCCCATTTGCACAGTAGCATATTTCGTCCCACCCCGCTCCACACTGCCTTTAGGTGAAGATCTGATCTTCGTCGTTTACAAGATGTGTGATAGAATATATTTTTAGTGCAGAGCATCTAGTGGCAGTACTCTGATCAGCCTTGCTCTGAGGACCAAGAGCACTCCTTGCTGCCTCCATGTAGTTTGCTAACAAGCGTTAGCGGAACAGCACTTCTTCCTCCCTGCACATTGTTTACTAACAAGTGTTAGCGTAGCATATAAGATGTAGCTCATCCTATATGTTTGTAGCATATTGGATGTGGCTCATCCTATATGTTTGTAGCATATTGGATGTGACTCATCCTATATGTTTGTAGCATATTGGATGTGGCTCATCCTATATGTTTGTAGCATATTGGATGTGGCTCATCCTATATGTTTGTAGCATATTGGATGTGGATCATCCTATATGTTTGTAGCATATTGGATGTAGCTCATCCTATATGTTTGTAGCATATTGGATGTGGCTCATCCTATATGTTTGTAGCATTTTTGATGTGGCTCATCCTATATGTTTGTATAGGTACCATATAGTTATTTGACATCGATCAACATCAGGCGGCTTGATTTCGATTTCTTGCAATTTATGAATTTCAAAATATTACATGGGATGAACTTTGCTCACATTACACAGCAAAATATTGCAATACAATACAATTTAAAATGAAATACTTTTGACATGAAATGTCAAAGTAAATTAAATAAAGGCATATTTAGCCAATAAATGTCATACATATAGAATGAGTTACATCGCTTCTATCAAATGTAGTCCATCATTTGACATTGATAGATGAGACCAATGTCTAATAAACATCTAGTAAAATAAATTTATTCCACCATTCAATACTTACATTTATACACATACCTAAACTTATATCTTTAC
>SDVV010026880.1:0-12190 GCA_016164225.1 Gammarus roeselii | reverse complement strand
TATTTATACCTGTCAAACTTTAATGAAATATATCATTATTGGCTAGATTGTTTGGGTAAGTTGACTAGGTATTAACGTATCTGGCGGTGTATAGCAAACATTTTTTATTCATAGATTTTCTTGTCAATGATGTCGTAAATTGGAATAAAAATCCCTCATTATGTACCTTGGTCATTATTTATTTATATTATAGATTTTGTTGACTGCGACCCTTACATCACAAATCTATAGTAGAAGTGCTAAAGTGGATATAGTGAATGCTCGAATGAGTCAGATATTTTTAATTTCAAAGGAATCTCATAATTATACCTGAATCAAGCAAACATAACTGTATGAACTGCAAATGGTTAGCATATAATGATATAAGTAAGACATGTGGGAATAAGCATCTAGTAAAGGTGCGCGAGTGAAATATGTAATTCAGATGAACAATAAACTGATGGAGTATTTTAACACTAACGTTTTATACAAATCCAGTAGACTACATCTCCAAGACAACTTGAAACTGTACCATAGATCCAATGTCAAGAGTTAAAAATATACCAATATTTTTTACCACTTCAAGCAATTAAGAAAAAAATATGCCCAACACTACATCAAATTAGGCAAATATATGTCTAATACAATTATACTCCTATGATAACCGTTCAAAACGTATAACGGCGAACAAATAGCTATGTAATTTTCTCTACTCTACTCTAATCAACATTGATTAACTATGATATTCGGTTTATCCTATCATACCCCAGAAGATAAATTCTACATCAATAGGGAAAGGTGTATGGTCGATCAATACGTAATGCCGATACACATTACCGATCTTGTACCTAATAGAAATAATCCTGCACTTTCACCCCTAAGGTGATCTGAAACAGGACTGAGATCGTATACTTACATATAAGCCATACCGAAAATATCTGACAGAAAATATCTGACAAACTATCTCGTTGGAAACAGCTGTGTAGTTTGTTGATTGCGATATCTAGCAAAAAGTTTGCGCTAGTTTATCCGCAATCTCCGCCTAGTAAGAGTAAATGACGTCTCCGTCTGCGAGAATGTGTATAGGTCGCTAAGGTCGTCCCTGGATACGGCTGATTTTTTCCCGCACTTAGGAGATTTTTTTATTCGGGTAATAGTGTTGACTAACTGGGTCCAGCTTTCTCGTTTATTCTCCACTCGAAGTTTGCGGCGTACGGCAGTTTCCCTTTTCCACGCTATTCTCTTCCTGCGGGACCGTGAGCAACGGTAGGCTCTGTACAGTCTTTCCTGCTTCTCCTTTGCTTCTCTCGGCACCACCGTAAAAAAAGTTGAAGATGCATATTGGGGGATGCTTGCCGCAGCTGCAACTTGAAACTTCTCGTATATGATATCTTCGGGGATGCCATCCACATCGCTCCACGCGGCGTGCGTTGAGTACACCGCCCAGCTGTCTTTCCGGTAATTGAATCGAAGTTCTTGTGTAGCAGGATTTCTTGGTCGATTGGTGAGGAGCGATATGAAGATTGGGTTGTGGCCACTGTCGTTGTTGAAGGCAGCACTCAAACGAGTTGGGAAGCATATGGATAGGTAGATGACAGTTTCACTTTTTGGGGGTGATTCGGGTGGGTTGTCCGTCATTGGGAAGAACCAGGTTGTGAGAGTGTATTGTGTTAGCCATTATCACTCCCTTGGGGTCTGTTCTCACGCCTCCCCATGTTCATGGTAGCTGTTGAAGTCTTCTAGGAGGAGTATTGGTCATTAGCGCTTCCGATAAGGTCATGGCTTCGTGACGAGTATATAGATGCCACTGTTATTGGTCTTGAGATTCCTATCTTCACGGGATAGCTTGAAGTTCCGTCCTCAGATGTAGGGGGAAGTAAGGTACACTTTCGGTGGATCATAAGTGCCACTTCGCCGTGAGCAGTCACATTAGTGTGGCCTTCGCGACGGTGTATGACATATTGGGAGATTCTGAAGGTGGCGGCTTCAGAGTTTGATCTCTTGATGACTTATCACCAAAGGTTTATAGGCGGCGTTAAAATATAGTAATTTGTCTTTCATGTTTCAGTGTATCAGGCGGTTCCACTGAAGCATTTTGCAGTTCATTTTGAAGGCAGTTTACACTCAGACCTTGATCATCTGAAGTGATTGCGTGATATGCTGAAACTTTCGTGGTGTTTGCTTCTTTGAGTTTGCCCAGGGGTTCCGGGCGAGCGTGCTTGCGCGAGCGTCCGCCTTCGGTAAAACGTGGTGTGCTATGATTGCTGCGGTCGCGGAGGACGAGGGCTTGTGCTCTTTGGGCTTGCCTCTTGAGAGAGTGCGCTCTTCTTCCGTGGTAGGCTTTTTGATCTGCGCGGGGGTTGTGTAGACTGAGCTATTTGGGCCAGGTAAGGTGACTGGTCGTTCAGAGGTCTCGCGTATGAATTTTTTGAGATAGGTTTGAAAAGCGTCGTCGTCGATGCCATGATCGTTCTCGCTGGTGGCGTGTTCGTGAGTCGGGTTTGTGAACTCGCGAACTGTTATTTGCGAGTTGTTACTTAACTTTTTGCTTAGTGGCGCCTGGGCACTGGAGGCGTCTTCATCTCTTTGCCTTTTCGTTTTTGTAGTAGTGAGCTTTGCTGCGCCTTCGGCTGACGTTGCATGGATATCGTCGGAGGAGTTCGGTTGAATAAACGATTTGACTGCTCTGGCATAATCAATGCGATTTGGGTTATCGTCCTCCCAAAATTGGATGGCATGTTTCCGTGTAACTCTGCGCTCGTTTTGTGTGATCGTTATTTTTTTTTGTGCTTGTATACTTGGCAGTCGCGACTGACAGTATTCGACGACGTGGCCGTATTCAAGATATTGTATGCACAGTGGAAGCCCTGTTGCAACTGGATTTGTTGTGGTTCTTCCTTGTTCACCAGGGATTACTATGAATTCCGGTGCGTCGTATCCTGGGAAGGTAATTTGGTATGCGCGAGAACTTGCCTTAAGTTATTTTATCCATATTGCTAGACAGACTTTGGTAACTCCGTAATCCTAAGCCAGACCTTTTGCAAAAACACTGAGATCGGTTGCAGATGTGTAGCGGGCGGTGTATATAATTCGTTTGGTATCGTTGAAGGACGGATGTATTTAGTTGTTGTTGGGAGAGTGACTTCATCATTATAAATGGATTTGTTGAAAAGGGAACTTTGCTTGCACCGCTATCTTTGAACGTTATGAAGAACGGTGTCTGTCTTTTCTCCTGGGTAGGAGGGTCATCTTGAAAAGAGCGCATTGAGACCACTGCCGCTCGTCGCCCGACCCTGTGGTCTATGTGGTATTGGAGGATTCCCCTTTCCGTCCATCCGCTGTGCAAAATCCATGTCCGATGGGGTGGCCGTTCACTTTGCAGTAAGAGCAGTGCGGTTATTTGGATTGACACGACTGGTGATCTTCCCGTTTGTCATGGTCGTCTTGGGAGCAGTATGAACATCTTTGCTTATCATTACAATTTCCGCTCCTGTGTCTGTATTTCTGGCATTTATAACATCGCATTGGACGTCTCTCGAATAGTGTGACCTTGGTTTTGATGGCGCAGAAGGGAATGTCTAGGTATTTAGGTGGGGTATGGCAGTTGAATTTCAGTATTAGGGCTGTGGTGGTGTCTCTTCTTGGTATGATCTTTGGCGCGCTTTTTGCTTCGACCACGCAGTCGTTGTTTTGAACTAGTCCAGTGCTGTATTCCTCGAGTTCCTCCTTCAGAATTTCTTCAACGGTTGTGCATGGCTTTTGACATAGTCTAGTATTGGAGAAAATGGGTTATTTTGAAGTTTCGTATCTACTCTGCTAACAAAGCTTACGTCACTGCTGGTGGTGAAGCTCAGGACTGGACGGCCAGTGAAGGAGCCTAGCTCTTTTAGCAGTGTATGGACGAATAGATGGTCTATCGTTGGCGTCAAACGTGATCTTTCGGGGTTCGAGAAAGGTGGGACTCTTTTTGAACAGGTTGTGTTCATTAAATGGCGTGTACTGCTTCTTCCTTGCAGCCCTCGGAGCTTGGTTGGGGATTTTGTGTTGTGGAGAGTCGTCGCGGTTGTCATCGGATGTGGAGGTAGAGGCGCTTGCGTGGGTTGCGGGTTTTTTGGTTTGTTGGTTCTCTACGAGGTTTTGGATACGAAGAAATATTTTCCTGAGACATAATTCTCGAGTCTCGTTAGACGGCCATCGATTGTGCTAGGTCCTGCGGTGAAGTCTGCAGCTTTCTGCTTAGAGAGGCCGGTCGCTTTGCTTAGTAGATTCCTGATTTCCTGTATATTGCTGGTCAGTTTGTCGATGCGGTCGTCTCCTAGGACATCTTCGACTGAGGTAGCGCTGGCTATCATGGAAAAGGCTGACGTTCTTTGCTGTTGGGATCCTGGTCTTCGTCGCTCCGGAGGGGATGCTGGCCTTTCCTGGAAGGGGCTTCCTTCTTCCTGCCATCGGACCCCTAGTTCACGCCAGGGGCCAGAGGGGCTCACTCATGAAGGCCTCTTGACCGGTTTTACCGAATCTACAGTTAAATGTACACGACCTTTGAGCAAACAAACGTGCGGTTTAAGGTCCCAACACAAACTAAGAACCAAACTTTGCTATATAGGGGATTCTCAGTCAATAATCGGTATGTCAACAACCGCATATTCCTAACTAATTAAGGACGGACCGATTGCAAGATGCATAGGAAAGTTAGATGAACTACGCCTCCTTCCCCGTGTCGGAGCTACCTTCTCCATTCCATCACTTACGCGGACTTGCGTAAAGTAAGGAGAGACAGCCTAGGAGTACTAGGCTTAGATTTTGATTTGAGTCTCATTTCCACCAGAGCCTCAACAAAAGCTATAGTATGCTCCCCCGCAGGGCACGAACATCATCGATTCTGCCGTGTTCGCATACCCTCGTGTGCGGAGAGATTGATAATGCCAGGTTTAAATCAAATTTATGTTTCGTTTGTAGCATATACGCTAACTGATGCCGAAAGCGATGAGCTTTTCTGAAAGGTTAGGTCAGTGAGTTAGCTTCGTAGGCTGCACGTGGGATTTAAGAAGACTCGTCGGGCTGCTCAAAGGGTGTTGCAATCCATTAGTGAGTGTTTCACGCTGTATGCCACTTGCTGGCAACATGGGCATGGAGGCGCGTCAGGTCCCATGTCCATTAGGCTGTTGTGAGTTATCCACGTTTGTCCAGTGGATAAGCGGTTATTGAACACTTGGTCTCGTCGATTGGAGAACTTGATCCAACCGAGGGCTTGACTGTGAGGATTTTTTGGCCACTCTGCTGCCATATGTCATCCCATGGGGATGCTATATGAGAGTTGATGATGGGGAACCAGTACTTGAAATGTATTGCTATAAACTGTTCTTGATGGGTTGACGCCACTTTAACAAGCTATTCCGCACGCTCGTTTCCTCTTATTCCCTCGTGTCCAGAACCCCGGTAGAATTTTAGCGTTTGTCCCGTCTTGGACATCATTAAGAGATCGCGCTGTAATTTACGTAGAGCAGGGTGTTCGTACTGCAAGGTTTTGAGCTGAGTAAGGGCACTCAGACTGTTTGAGAATACGACGTGCTTCGGGAGGCAATCTGTTTTTGCAATAGAGATGGCTAGTTCGAGGGCGTGAAGCTCTGCAGAAAACACAGTGGCCTCTTGTGGGAGGGTAGCTGTTCGTCAGTGTATATATGACGGTACTCTGAATTTTGTTCCTTGAGTAGTCTAAGAAATTCCTGTGAATACGTGTTGGTTGGAGTAATTGCTTTAGGGTATACTTGCAGGTCTAAATTGACCAGTGGTGGATTGATCATTCATGTCGGTGCGTTGATTTGATAGGCTTAGAGCGACAGTCTACAAAAATTAACAAATGGCTGTCGACAACAGCAGTAAACTCAATAGAGATGGCAGGGTGCAGGCTAACGATAGAAACAAAAGAGGAGGGATACTCTTATAATCCTCTAAAACAGGAAGAGACTGAATCAGTGGGTCTTCTAGTTGGCGATAGTAACGTTAAGCACCAAAACAGGGAGTTGGAACCGCGGAAGGCGAATAAGAAAAATGCAATGTCGTCCCAGTGCCACTGTGCAAACTCACACCAACCAAATTAAATAAATGAACACCAAAAAGACGACCTCATTATCATTGAAGTTGGTTTAGAAAACCTGCAAGTAAATACACCTAAAATAATTGCTTTCAGAAACGCTTCGGAAAAAATTTAAAAATCATCTGCAAGCAATAAAAAATAAAACCAAAAATAATACTATTATTACGAGTATTTCAACAAGGATGGACGGCAGAAAAAATATTTAAGAAAGGATTAGGTACATCAATCGTTCATTGGAACGATTGATGTACCTAAATGACTATGCTATGTAGGTACAAAACCTGTTTTAAAGTAAGACCTGTTTTATTCAAGTGTGATGGAAGGCATCTCACTGCGCGCGGAAAAACGCAGTTTGGCATCCCGCTCAGTTATGCAGCAGAAAAATATGTCAACAAGAGACACTCAACGATAACCACAGAAAGAAGACTGGGAAACTGCGTTCCGAAGAGCTCAGTAAGAGGACCGGGAAACGGCATCACTCAAGAAACGAACGGAAACCCCTAACACGGCACCAACCCGATCCAAACAAGGAGCAGATACCAAAGCAAACATCTGACGATAGAACTGGATTGAGCTGCAGAAGCATACATGGTAGTAATCGAGTGACTCTCAGCGCAGTTCAACTAAATTCATGTCAACCAAAACCGGTAACAGAGAAGAAGAGGTTCACTACAAAAAGTGGTCACTAATGCCCAATACGCTACAGTGAAAACAAAGGATTATGACAGTTGGAATCAAAGAATCGTCGCTGGACATGAATGACCAAAATCTTCAGGCGGATATAGGCCTTTGCGGACTCAGAACCTTCAGTGTAGACAAGCCTTCTCCAAGCAAGGGGGATGGAGGGCCAGTGCTTTGTATCATTTTTTTTTTCATAAAATACTTTGTAGGGCAATAGCAACCACAACCCATGAGGTAATCCAGGTCGACATTATATTTTCTGAAGAGATGTCACTGAAGAATGTACTATACCGAAATCCACGAATAACAGTAGAAGAAGAAGATGTTCTATGCCGAATTTGACAATATCTCTTCCAATTCATAAGTGAGTATCTTGATGGGGCACTTCAACATGGAAGCTGGACTACTTGGTGACAGGCTAATGAACCTCGTCAGTATTAATAACCTAAAAGTGTAATTGAAAATTCCAACCAGAGGACTTTACATCTTGAACCTTGTTTCATCGACCAAAGAACAATCAATAGAACTAGTAACTGTTGATAATAAAAAAAGTGATCACATATTATTGAATTTCAAATCCCAGCAAATCGAACAGGACGGGAATCTGCAAGGAATAACTACAATTTTCAATGAGCTAATTTTGACAGCTTGGAAACGAAATCACAAGCAATGACTGCGAGTATCATTTCGATGGCAAGATCGCTGATGAATGCTTTGTTTATCTTAAAGATAGGGTGGTGCAAGCTGGTATGAAATATAACCCGGATGATGAAAGTACAAATTAACAATCCCCCATGGGTGAATGGCAAGGTTCAAGAATCAGTTGCTTACCGACAGATCTTGTATCAAGTTCATGAACCTAATTTGAAAGAAGTAGCAGAACAAGTGCATGAACCGGGGGAAGAGTGACGAGAACGGTAGGAAGTGGCAAGAGAAACAAAATATTTTTTGGGTAAAATAGCCCAACGTAATTCAACAGGGCTCTACGTGTGTGTGATGGTGAAAGCATTGTCACTCTGCGAAATAGTGCAGATAATCTACAATCTTCCGACGCAGACAGGTCTAACATAATCCACGATAACTTTGCAGCCATATTCACAGATGAGGATATCAATAATATCGCAGATGTCAAACTGCCTGAAGAAGTGCAATAATTTGAAAATATTCACCTCCTCGTGGATAATGTAGGGGAACAACTCAACAAATTAAACATTCACAAATTTACAGGGCCTCTTGATCTGCATCTTAGAAGGTTACGGAAGGTCTCTGTAATCAAAGTCTACAGATTGAGGTCTTTAACAGGTCTACGACTGCAGAAACTATTCCCAATGACTGGAAAACCGCGAATATCACAGCCGTATTCAAGAAGGGTGGTAAGCAAGAGCCAGAACACTTTAGACCCTGCAAAGATCGATAAAAACCAGGTTTTAACGTGTCCCGTCGAGAGAAATCACCGAATCAATGGAACCGAACACGGCTTTAGAAGCAAACTTAGCTGCCTGTCCAATCTTTTTTGACCTTTTCACTAACGTCACCGAGATATATGAGGAAACCAAAGCTGTCGATCTTATTTATCTTGACTTTGAAGAGGTGTTTGATAAGGTCCTCCATGAACGCGTGCTGACGAAAGTGGGGTGCTTGACATAACTGGAAACGTGTCCAGGTGGCTCCGAAATTGGCTCACGGGCCGCAAGCAACTAATCTTTGTCTCTCAAGGAAAAGCCAGTGGGCTGCGTTAACATCAAGAGTAACCTAGGGCAGTGTTCTTGGGCGTCTCCACTCTATAATCCATATACATGCCCTCGACACCGACATCGTTTGAAAGTTATAAAAATTTGCTGACGACACTTAACTCTGTCACAACGCAGACTGTGAGCAGGACCGCATAACTATCCAAAGGCATTTCAATAAACTAGCGGACTGTTCTGATAAGTGACAAATGAACTTTAATATCGAAAAAATCATTGCTATGCTCATTGGATCACACTATATGAATTCTGATTACGTGATGGCAGACAAGCACATGACCAAAGTCGAATACCACCGGGATCTTGGAATGTTTATATCCAAAGATCTGGAGTGGAGGAACTTTGTGGAAGCTAGTTACAAGAAAGGAAATGGATTCCTTATCTATATTTCCAAAAAATTCTAATACAAGTCCAGGCAAATCGTGCTTTAATTATATTCTTCAATCGTCAGGCCTCAAATGGAATTTGCAGTACAATTTTGCTCAACTCACATAAGAGGAAATACTAACGCAAGAAACTTTTTCAGCACCTAGCCACAAAAATGATTTCGGAACGGAGAAACACGACATATCCGTAACAACTCGACTTACGCAAATTGATCTCGATTGCATAAACGACGACTCAGAGGTCAGAAATGGAAAACTTCAAATACCTAAATAGGTTTACTAGAGCTAGCGCTGAAGGGCTCTTTGATAGTGATTTTAACCAAAGAACAGAAATTATGAACAAAAACTGCAGCTAAAACTAGTCAAGACATTTGGGGCCGAGAACTTCAATACAATCAAGACACCAAAAAATTTGAACCGTTTATCATTTGATGTGGTTAACAGGAATGCCGTAAACACTTTTAAAACCACCTCGACAAACACTAGGAGACCAATCCACCCCCTCACTAAGGAAACGTCACCATTGCCACCGAAGGTGTCAACCACCTTGGTTTTAACCTTCAGCATTTGGCAGCCAATGAACGATGGGCATATCATCAAGGCTGGGTTAGTTGTACTGCAAATTCAATTGTGGAGTACTGCTAGAATGAACACTTCCGCCCGTTCCAGGACTACTAGTACTACCACTACAACTACTACTACTACGTCGAGAACTGTACCTTAGTACGGCAGTAGAGAGCGTCCAGCTAAAGAGGGTTTGCGCACCCGGCCCTCATCCTCTTGCCCTATCCACATTGCGATCCTTTCTCTGCTGCTGACCTAAAAGTTGGAGAAAAAATCCGAATGGGATTGTGTTAGGTTTGTCAGCGGGCATCGGTAAACGGAATTGGGTAGGCCAGCCCAGACGGGTGACAAATGACTGTCAACCTCATGGAGTCCTGTTAGTTCGGTTGATATTGAAGGTCAAGAGAAGGAGGGAACAACAGAGCAGATTGGGGACAAGTGGCAGTTAATCTCATGGAGTCCAGTTATCCAAGGGTGAAGAGGTTGAAGAGAAATCGCATCCCGATTACCTGAATCATTGAGACCCCGGAGTAGGTAGCGTGGATAAGCAGTCATCCAGCAGTCATCCAGCCGTCATAAAAGAGATGTTAAATCGATATTTACAATACATTAATTTCAGCCGGTCAGAAAATATAATGATTTTATTTCATGTTTGGCGGCGATGCTGGAATTTTGGTTTTATTACTAAAATATAGGTAAGAAACAGTGCATTCTCTTTAAATTTCAACAGGGTTCAAAGTCTTGGCAATTGGTTTTATTCTTAAAATATAGATAAGAAACAGTGCATTCTCTTTATATTTCAACAGGGCTTAACGTCTTGGCAATTCGTTTTATTCTTAAAATATCGATAAGAAACAGTGCATTCTCTTTAAATTTCAACAGGGGTCAACGTCTTGGCAATAGGTTTTATTCTCAAAATATACATAAGAAACAGTGCATTCTCTTTAAATTTCAAAAGGGTTTAACGTCTTGTCAATTGGTTGTATTCCTAAAATATAGATAAGAAACAGTGCATTCTCTTCAAATTTCAACAGGGCTTAACGTTTTGGCAATTGGTTTTATTCTTAAAATATAGATAAGAAACAGTGCATTCTTTTTAAATTTCAACAGGGTTCAACGTCTTGGCAATTGGTTTTATTCTTAAAATATACATAAGAAACAGTGCATTCTCTTTAAATTTCAACAGGGGTCAAAGTCTTGGCGATTGGTTTTATTATTAAAATATAGATAAGAGACAGTGCATTCTCTTTAAATTTCAAAAGGGTTTAACGTCTTGGCAATTGGTTTTATTATTAAAATATAGATAAGAAACAGTGCATTCTCTTTAAATTTCAACAGGGCTTAACGTCTTGGCAATTGGTTTTATTTTTAAAATATAGATAAGAAACAGTGCATTCTCTTTAAATTTCAACAGGGTTCAACGTCTTGGCAATTGGTTTTATTATTAGAATATAGATAAGAAACAGTGCATTCTCTTTAAATTTCAAAAGGGTTTAACGTCTTGGCAATTGGTTTTATTCATAAAATATAGATGAAAAACAGTGCATTCTCTATAAATTTCAACAGGGTTTAACGTCAAGGCAATTTTATACTTGACATTTATAATGCGTATAGACAAATCTATTTGAAATGTTCCGTGCATATTTGTAAATTATTGAACATAGATACTCGCATAGCATACTAGCAGGAAATCTAAAATCATTCGTTGCAGACATGTCTATGATAATCAACGAATACTTTGTAACAGTATTCCAGTATTCCAGTAATCGAACTGCCTGAAGAAGTGCAACCGTTGGGAAACATTCACTTCCTCGTTGGTAAAGTATAGAAATAACTCAGCAAATTAAATATTTACAAATCTAATGGAGCAGATGGCCTACATCCGAGGATGTTACGGAACTTTCATGAAATCATAAGTGGTCCACTACACATCTTCTAAAGGCCTATCACTACTGGAATTATTTCAGCTTTCTCTTGCAATTATTTACTATTTTAGCTTTCTCTTTTGTTGATCATTGTTGGCAGAGTGTCACCACTTTCTCTCGTTCATCATTGTTGGCAGAGTGTCGGCACTTTGTGTCGTTGATCATTGTTGGCAGAGTGTCACCACTTTGTCTCGTTGCTCATTGTTGGCAGAGTGTCAGCACTTTGTCTCGTTGATCATTGTTGGCAGAGTGTCAGCACTTTCTCTCGTTGATCATTGTTGGCAGAGTGTCACCACTTTCTCTCGTTCATCATTGTTGGCAGAGTGTCGGCACTTTGTGTCGTTGATCATTGTTGGCAGAGTGTCACCACTTTGTCTCGTTGCTCATTGTTGGCAGAGTGTCAGCACTTTGTCTCGTTGATCATTGTTGGCAGAGTGTCAGCACTTTCTCTCGTTGATCATTGTTGGCAGAGTGTCACCACTTTCTCTCGTTCATCATTGTTGGCAGAGTGTCGGCACTTTGTGTCGTTGATCATTGTTGGCAGAGTGTCACCACTTTGTCTCGTTGCTCATTGTTGGCAGAGTGTCAGCACTTTGTCTCGTTGATCATTGTTGGCAGAGTGTCAGCACTTTCTCTCGTTGATCATTGTTGGCAGAGTGTCACCACTTTGTCTCGTTGATCATTGTTGGCAGAGTGTCAGCACTTTCTCTCGTTGCTCATTGTTGGCAGAGTGTCACCACTTTGTCTCGTTGATCATTGTTGGCAGAGTGTCAGCACTTTCTCTCGTTGCTCATTGTTGGCAGAGTGTCA
>SDVV010026879.1:0-12190 GCA_016164225.1 Gammarus roeselii | reverse complement strand
GTAGCCCACGCTACCTCCATCTACAGCCCTGTCTTTGTCAAGTGAGTGCCATCAGTTTGTAGCCCACGCTACCTCCATCTACAGCCCTGTCTTTGTCATGTGAGTGCCACCAGTTTGTAGTCCACGCTACCTCCATCTACAGCCCTGTCTTTGTCAAGTGAGTGCCATCAGTTTGTAGCCCGCGCTACCTCCATCTACAGCCCTGTCTTTGTCAAGTGAGTGCCATCAGTTTGTAGCCCACGCTACCTCTATCTACAGCCCTGTCTTTGTCAAGTGAGTGCCATCAGTTTGTAGCCCACGCTACCTCCATCCGCAGCTCTGTCTTTGTCAAGTGAGTGCCACCAGTTTGTAACCAACGTAACCTCCATCTACAGCCGTCTTTGTCAAGTGAGTCACAAAAACGGAATTTGAATTAAAATCTTACTTCTCATTAATTGAATTAATTATACGAGAAAAGTTTATTTATCGCACTTTTTTTGTGGATCACTCCACCGACGATATTTATTATTCCAGCACTCACTGGCATTTTGGGTTTCGATTTTTGTTTCATCTATAATATTCCAGAAATTTTACAAATATCTCGGACCGTGTTCTAAACAATTTTTTAACAACATACATCAATGAACAATTTTATCGGATTCTAATAGTAGAATATCATGTGAACCAAATCTATTTAATTAATAAATCCTTCTGAAAATTTGCAGTGACTTTGGCTTCCCTTACCTGAGGATCACCTACTTGTTCATCACGAAGAAGCTGAACCCGTGTGTGCGGCCTCTCCTCATGAACATCTACAACAGATTGCTGAGCAACCACGCACAGAACAAGGACATGGTTATCAAGGATGCTGACACCAAGAACCAGTACGCTCTCACGGCTGGGACAAGCCTGTGGCAACTCTACATCAACCTAGGCAGAATACACAGGTATGCACAACTCATATTTTACTGGGTGTTTCGCTGCTTATTTTGCTGCACTATGTATAAGGTTTCATAGAATCCAATCTGTGCATTTATAATCTAAAGGAGAAACTGGTCTTGTGATTAGCAGTGCACTCTTTAATGTTCATCGTCGTTGCGAAAATAAAGAAATAATAAAATCAAAATACAATGCAAAACTGCAGAGAGATGTTTTGATATTCTTTTCATCTCTAATTATGAAATCAAATTGTATAAGTAAACCAATCTTTAATAGATGAATGACGGTATTGAGCAGACAAAACACTAAAGTCAGGTACACAAAACACTATGGCCGAACTATGCTTTTCAGACTGAGTGTGAACATGCCTCTTGAGGTGCGGCAGGAGTCGGGCGTCAAGGAGTATCACCGCTGGTTCTCGAAGGGGGTGATGCACTGGCTCCAGGTGGCTCAAGTGAGGACTCAGAAGATCATCAGCAACGCTGTGACCGCAGACCAGCTGGTGCCTTGCGATGATTACTGCAACTTCAGCTCCTCCGCCACCGACGCCATCACAGTCTTCATTGGGGTGAGTGAGACGGCGGTGAAGTTGGTGGCCAGTTTCAGTGGCTCAAGTGAAACTTTGCTGAAACAGCTGCGCAATTTCGATTTCTTGCTTACAACTTTCGGTGACTGGTGTACAATTTTGATGTGTTATCGGTGTACCTGATCGACAATTTGTTCAATTTGTACGACACAATTTGTTTTCCATTCGCGGTGTTTATTCGTTATAAGAAAGCTTCTAGATATTTGTAGTAATTTTGCTCAGCCTTGGTATATTGTGTATAACACCTCAAAAACTGTGTGAATGTTGGTCAGGCCAAAAGGTCCTAAGCGTTACTTCTCGACTGATGTTGAGCTAGATGGTGTCACACTGGATTTTGTTGAGGAATTTCAGAATCTTGAGCATATTGTTTCTGCAGATTGCACTGATGATAAGGATGCTGCTAAGCAGATCAGGCGACAAAATGCCGTTGGTAACACGCTAATACGCAAGTTCTCCTTTGCGCCTAAGAAAGCAAAAACACACCTTTTTAAATCATACAGCCACCCAATTTACTGCAACACACTGTGGAGATTTATCTCAATACAATACGAGAAAATTGACAGTGAGCTATAATGACACCTTTCGTCGACTGATGAGGTCCCACGCTCGACGGCCGCGAGCAGAGTATTTGCAGAGAACGCATCGGATCACATGGATTAGTTTTTTTCGTAAAGCGGCTCACAGCCTCATGACTGGAGTATTGGCTTCAAACAATAAAATCCTCTTTGCAATCTGCACCAGCGATGGGCTCGCTGGGTCGTCAATGTTAGGACGGTGGAGAGAAATACTGTACACACTAGTAGGAAGATAATATGTGTCCGTAAGGAATAAAATGTTTATCTCTTATGTGCTTCCTGAGTTGACGTCTCTGCCTTAGTAACCTGGCTGATCAATCATATTTCTACTATATTAAGTTTAGTATCATATATATTGCTATGCTTTTTAATGAAGTGTATTATTTTTTTCAAGCATTATTATTATTATTACTATTACATGCCAGTCCATTCTAGTCTTGCATTTTCCTTCATAACTTCTATGCAACTCATTCAATGTTTTTTTCCATAACTTATCACTGTCAAACAATTTATTTAAAACAAGATTTCTTTAAAATCAAGCATTTAATTTTATTATTATTGGAAATTTGGCGTCGAAGTCCTCCAGTAATTGAGTCGTGGGATAATGAAGTAGCAGCCACCAAGAATCTTATTTGCCTGACCTCCTCCTCTCTTACCCTAGGTTCGCAACTGGTGGCAGGAACTCGCCTGGCCTGATCCAGAAAACAGTGGAGTTCTTCTGGGCAAGGTCCTGGAAGACCTCTGCTGCTCTGCGACCTTCTACTGTGACCTGCTCAGAAACAAGGTCGACTCGATGTATAACTCACAGAGAAGTGAGGGCAAGGTCTTCATAACCAAACAGGTGAGTGGAGTACGTTCTATGCGTTGAGTGGAGTACGTGCTATGCGGTGACTGGAGTACGTGCTATGCGTAAGTGGAGGACGTGCTTTGCGGTGAGTGGAGTCCGTGCTATGCGGTAAGTGGATGACGTGCTATGCGATGAGTGGAGTACATGCTATGCGGTGAGTGGAGTACGTGCAATGCGGTGAGTAGAGTACGTGCTATGCGGTGAGTGGAGAACATGCAAAACAAAATTATAATAACTGAACGTATAGGTTTGAATCCCAGGGAACAATGTTTAGAAATTAACTGACTACATCATGTTTACGATGTCAAGAAAATAACCTGCTTAGAACATATCTTAAAATAATTTAAACGTGTTCTATACATGAAAGCTATAATTTCAAAATATTGTCTGAATTGCATGTCATCAGTAACACTAAAGGATTGAACAATGCAATAATTTATTGGGAATTTTCAGATCTGTATCGGCCTCAACAACATCGAACGGGTGCATGACGAAGTGGCCAAGCTCCCCGAGTACTTCCGAATATCCGAGCTGCTTAACAAGATCCGCACTGCGGGTGGTCACGCGACCATTCAAAATGGCGGCACTGAACAAGATGGCGCTGGCAGCGCAGCTGACCAATTCCGAGGGACTTTTGAAAGACTGATCTCCAGCGCCATGGACAATATGGACACTAAAGTGCAGGAGTTCGTGGATACTGTTGTGGAGAAGGTGAGAGTTGTTACAAGGGGAAATGGTGTATGAACTTACAAAAGGCATCTTCGCAATCTGACCCTAGTCAATCGTTGGTGGTGTTTCATCGATGTATGATTCTTCCGCTATCATTTAACAATTTGTCCCTCCTAATTTATCAATCAATAATATATATAATGTGTGATAAAATACCGTTGCCAGCCAAGGGCGGCATCTTATCATTGGAATTGTCATCCGATCTTCGCTGTCACTTCTGTCAGTAACATAACCAGTCAAAGGCCACACATTAACATAGCTATCATCAACCTGCCTTCGTCCTCACATTTATCAATGACTTTACCAGTTAAGGGCCACACATTGACATAGCGATCATCAACCAGCCTTCGTCCTCACCTTTATCAATAACTTTACAGTCAAGAGCCACACATTAACATAGCGATCATCAACCAGCCTTCGTCCTCACCTTTATCAATAACTTTACCAGTCAACAGGCTGCATTTTAAAATAGATAACATCATCCGGCCTTTGTCCTCACTTGAGTCAAAATTCGCCACACGCCTCAATTTATATTATTATAAATTATTTATATTTCATACCTGTATTTAAAAAATACAGATTAAGGATATAGCTAAATATATCTTTGATGTTTTTTCATCAGCACTTTTTTGATCTTTCTGCTAGTTTAATTGAGTGTTTCCAGCCCAGTTTCATCAACTCATGTCGCGAGGATCATTAATTTGTGCCTCTGCGTATTTTGCATGCGCTGTTTTCACCTTTGTCTAATTCTTGTCAGATAGCGGGTATCATTCGTTCGTGTCTGCGTAACTGACATTCATTGTTTATTATCTTTGTCTACTCCGTAAATCATGCGTATCATCCATTTGTGTCTGCGTAACTGACATTCATTGTTTATTATCTTTGTCTCCTCCGCAAATCATGCGTATCATCCATTTGTGTCTGCGCAACTGACATTCATTGTTTTCACCTTTGGCTCATCCTCCCCAGACCACGGGTTTTCTCCACACAGCGCAACTTCTAGCCATCATTTTCATCTACCGTTTTTTTTTCTCATTCCGATGCCGTGTTTACACCCACAGGGCGTCCGTGTGACTTTCATCCGTTTGTTTCACCTCTAGCTGTCTCATCATCGTAATTTCACATCTGAGTCTCTGACTAACTTTTGGCTCCACTTTCACCTTTGTCTCGTCCTCCTCAGATCACGGGTATCCTTCACCTGGGGCTCAGCGACGCTTGTGAGGCCAGCAACCCTCATCTGCTGCTGGGGGAGGTGCTGGACCCAGGGCTCGGCCTCATGAGGGAAAACCTTCAAGAAGCAAACTTTCGAAGATTCCTCACTCGTCTTTGGGATGTCCTGTTGGGTCTCATGAGAACACTGGTGCTGCGGAACGCTGAGGTGAGAACAGGGTTTGATATTGTCCTGTTGGGTCTCATGAGAACACTGGTGCTCCGGAACGCTGAGGTGAGAACAGGGTTTGATAACCCAATTTTGGTTCCCGCCTGGATCGCGCACTTTTTGCTAATTTCAGAACTCGTCTTGAGGAGTACTGTTGGCACTTGGTCTTAAAGATTTTGGGAATCTTGTGCAATCTCTAGAGGCCTCGAGCTGAACGATTTGTGAATACTAGTTTCCAATGCCATTTTGAGTCGTTAGGACTTCGATTACGATGATACCGTTAATCCAAATATATTCCCCCTTGCGTACAATTTTGATGTGACAGACTGACCCCGTAGATTCATTTATTTAGAGATGCTTCCAACCATGCCAGCACTTCAACCTCAACATAGTTACGACGAAATTGTAGCCCCACAAAACAGCGGTAGATATTTGCACATCAAAGGCCCTGACTCAGAATAAGAGTAGTGACAAACTGCATTATAGAGAGGGACATGTGGCGACGCCAGTATTGAGGCCGCAACTGCATTAAAGAGAGGGGCAAGTGGCGACGCCAGTATTGAGGCCGAAACTGCATTATAGAGAGGGGCAAGTGGCGACGCCAGTATTGAGGCCGACACTGCATTATAGAGAGGGTCAAGTGGCGACGCCCGTATTGAGGCCGAAACTGCATTATAGAGAGGGGCAAGTGGCGACGCCAGTATTGAGGCCGACACTGCATTATAGAGAGAGGCATGTGGCGACGCCAGTATTGAGGCCGGCACTGCATTATAGAGAGGGGCAAGTGGCGACGCCAGTATTGAGGCCGACACTGCATTATAGAGAGGGGCAAGTGGCGACGCCAGTATTGAGGCCGACACTGCATTATAGAGAGGGGCAAGTGGCGACGCCAGTATTGAGGCTGAAACTGCATTATAGAGAGGGGCAAGTGGCGACGCCAGTATTGAGGCCGACACTGCATTATAGAGAGGGGCAAGTGGCGACGCCAGTATTGAGGCCGACACTGCATTATAGAGAGAGGCATGTGGCGACGCCAGTATTGAGGCCGAAACTGCATTATAGAGAGGGGCAAGTGGCGACGCCAGTATTGAGGCCGAAACCAATGTGGGAGTTTCGCTCAATGCCTATGTTTATCTAATATCACACTATATGTCATAAATGTATATAAAATTAACAAGATTGAATTTGTTTGACAGGCCAAATTATAAGTATTTTAATTATAGGTCGTCTTATATAATATGTATACGGGAACTCGTGTATACCATACAATGTCAACATCGTTGTTAAACCACAACGATGTTGATGCACAGTATTTCGTGAGAAATTTTTGGATAGCAAAACTGTTCCTTGATATGAATGTTATTCCAATGAGTAATTGAATATGCACTTATGTTAGTGAATATGAATTGCAAATCCCCTAATAAACATTATCATGAAACGATGTTTCAACTCGTGCCAATTTGTTCGCACTTGAGAAATAATTCAAAAAACAGTCCTAAATATTTTGTGTAATGATTCGCTTGGGATTTAGGCAGCACAAAAAATTTAATTTCCAATAATTAACAATCATTTTAGAACAAATAAGACGAATAAATTAATAGATTCATTGTAAAGGATCAAATGCACTACCTTCAATGAGGGCATTAAAAGGAATAGAGGAATAGTTGTGTAGTAAAGTAATATGTATAATTCCAATTGTATAAATTAGATTTCGGTAGATATGCAGCGAATCGGACGTCGTGTTCACTCCTCCACTAATTGCATTCCAGCCCAGTTGATTGTGTGTGTGTGTGTACAATGATCAACAATATTTGAGTTTCTTCTGGGTTAATGCTGAGTGTTTGTGTATGGAAGTGGCCGAAATTATGAGAAAAAAAATCCGTGCAAGGAGAGAAAAAAAATTGATTGTGAAATAGGCATTATTAATTGACTACGGAAGTACCTTTTCAAAATTGCATGGAATCGAAGTATCGTTTACTATCTGGTATATTTCCACTTGGCGATGCCGATACCGGAACGTAATAAATATGACGATACTAACTAAACCGGTATCGGCACAGCCCTACTGCATTCTATGAAAAAATAATCATTTTTCTTTCATACAGAGGAAGCGGGCTCCCTTCTTCCAAGGAGTGTACGACATACTCTGCAGCAGCCTGAAGTTCTTCACACCCGACGGGGGATTGGACATTAATGACGCCATGAACGACGGTGGGTGGACAACCGGCCCCCATGGGCATGAGAAGCACAACTATGCACTCCTATTTGCAGTTCGTGTTATGCCATCCACTCGCCCAAGATGTAGCTGTGGACTACGGTGTTTCTGGCCTCTACTTTAATTAAAAGTCTGCAACATTTTTTAACAAAATTGGTTTCACGAAAATACCTTCAGTCGAGCTCAGCTATTCAGTTTATACATCTTATTCTAACCATGAGATGAACAGGATCATAAATCCTTATATTTGAAAACCTGTTCGTCACTATTTTGTTCCTCGTATGATAATAATGAATGTTGTATCACCATCTAGTGAAGGGGACCGCGCTCTGACATATTGAGGCTGCATGTCGTAATTTGGGCCAGAATTTGTAGTATTTTGTAGTTCGGGATACGATTTGCAGAAGGTAATTAAATGGGTCTGCATTACTGGCGGATTTATTCATAGGATCACAAGTACCTAACCATAATATAATGACCTGACATCTCTACCGAACGACGTCCTCTGTACACAAGATATGTCGGGGATTTCTTGGCCGTTAAACACGTGCCCTGTGCACGGCCAAGATATCCCTTGGCGCGTGAAATATCAACTAAATTGTACCATACTGTCATTGGAACCAGTAATCTCCACAATTCAAGGCTGATGTGAA
The DNA here is from genome assembly GCA_016164225.1 of Gammarus roeselii. NCBI lineage: Eukaryota > Metazoa > Arthropoda > Malacostraca > Amphipoda > Gammaridae > Gammarus > Gammarus roeselii. Next base: position 4,289 of record SDVV010026879.1, on the reverse strand, counting down.
ATTAAACTGGAGTAGTCCTTTATTTATACTAGCTTAAAATTAAAACATCAGGTAGCAAAGTGGACCCTGAAGTAGCTGTTAAAGGTCGTTCGGCAGCCAGCCCCGCGGGCACGACCTCAGTTTTCACCCACCCCCTTCAACATCGAGTTAGTTCTGCCCGCTCTCAGCCACTTACACTGGAGGTGCCTACCGATCCAGCTCACCAACACTCTCGGGCATAGGTTTGTGCAGCTCACAGGCGCTAGTGCGTAATTGTCCACCGCGAAAGAGCGTCCAGAGTTTCGTTGTGCAGATTTATCAGGTATAAAAATGGATCCAACTAGGATCTGATTCCAAATCCATTTACTTTAAATCCTTCGTATTGACTCCAGAATACTCGAGCCTGATGGAGCTGCTGGGCAGCCTACGATTGTCGTCAGAAGCGCTTGTTTCGTCCTACTACGCTGAACGAGCTGAGGAGAGGCAGCTGATGAGCGTGACCTCGAGGGGGGACCTCTTCGTTACGGTGAGGCTCTGAAGTAATCCATTTTAGGTGTAGATTGACACTCATAGAAGCAATCATTTGTGTTGATGGGCATTTATGAGTAGGGGATGTGCTTTTTCGCTGTGGTGTAGGTTAATTGGGGATAACCTTGTTGCTATGGTGTAGGTAAATTAACTAGTGTATGGGGGATTAACCTTGTTGGTATGGTGTAGGATAATTAAAACTGGTGCATTGGGAATTACCCTTGTTGCTATGGTGTAGGGTAATAAAAACTGGTGCATTGGGAGTTACCTTGTTGCTATGGGGTAGGTTAATTAACTAGTGCATTGTGTATTAACCTTGTTGCTATAGTGTGGGTTAATTAACTAGTGCATTGGGGATTCACCATGTTGCTATGGGGTAGGTTAATTGAATAGCGTATTGGGGATTAATCTTGTTGAGGAAATGGGACTGATTAATAGGCAGAACATTTATTGATAGCGATCAACGTTTTTTTTAGGTTTTTAAAGTTTTCAATACAAATTGCATGTGCGGATGACAGGAGAACAGATCTCTACTGAACGATAAAAATGTTGGTTGGAGAAGAGTTTATTCTACACAATGTGGTACACAAACTACATGACTCTGATTTTTAATTGGAAAATCCTCTGCATATTTTCCGCGGTATACTGCAAGATTTGTTGGTTTTGTGCATGATTTCCTCTCCCCTTAATTTGACCCTTCACAGATTGGGGAACCAACTCTCCACTCCTTTTGCAGGTTTTCTTCACCCACAACAGCAAACTGGTTGTGGAAGTGGTCATGGCGCGGGACATGCAACTCGACGACGTGGGTAGCTTGAGCTCCCGAGCCAGTCACGGAGCAGGAATTCTCAACCTCACTTCCGGGGGACCCTTCCCGGTGGACTCCTACGTCAAGGTTCAGTTGGTACCCGGCGAGTGGTTCCCAAGCGCTCAGACTTACGCCACCAAAGTCATGAAGAGGTCCGACCCCGCGACTTTTCAAGAAACATTCACTTTGTGAGTCAGACGTTTCCAGTAGGGCTCTAAATAGTGGTGCATGCTTGTGAAGTTTATGGTCAGAAACAGTTCAGAGGTTTTCAACGTGTAGTAATAAAAAAAGGTGTCGTTTGAAAGTCTCCTATTATAATAATTATATAAACCTTACTTGTACAGTGGCATGAGGAATTTCTAGCTTTACCATGATACATTTTTTTATTGGTTTTCATTATGCACTTAGAGAGTAATGACTAAGTGTATACATCTGTTCAACAGTCTATGATCGAGCTAGTAGCAAATCTTCACCGTTGTTTTGTTCCACCGTTTTCACTGGAGCGTTTTAACGTTTTTTTTTCAGTATCCTCACGTTTTCGGTCCCTGATTCCTCTCTTTTATTTTTAACGCATTGTTCTTACCATTACATTGAACTCGGAGTCCTCACCATTATTTTGCCTAAGCATCCTCGTCGTCCTCTTGTCCATAGCATTCTCACCGTTCTCTAGTCCATAGCATCCTCACCACTCTCTTGTCCACAGCATCCTCGTCGTTCGCTTGTCCATTGCATCCTCACCACTCTCTTGTCCACAGCATCCTCACTGTTCGCTTCTCCATAACATCCTCACCACTCTCTCGCTCATAGCATCCTCACCGTTCGCTTGTCCATAGCATCCTCACCACTTTCTTGTCCATAGGATCCTCACCACTCTCTTGTCCATAGCATCCTCACCGTTCGCTTGCCCATAGCGTCCTCACGTTTCTCTTGTCCACAGTGTCATGAGTCCCGACGACACCAATGTCCAGGAAGGGTTCCTGCTGTTCACCCTTAAGGACCACAACCTAGCTCGCTCCAATACCTTCATCGGGGAGGCCGCCGTGGCCCTCTCTTCGGTTCCCCTGGTCGAGAGCGAGGCAATCCAGTGCCAGCCCAAGAGTCTCCAGCTCAAGATGACAAAGCCGGGCATGGAAGTAGGTGCGTAGAACATGTCTGTTGGTGCGAGAAAGGGGAGTAAGAGGTACGTTGAAACTGCTCCAGCTTGGTGGAGTATAAATAATAGAGAGTAGAAACACTTTGAAACACTTTCAACGCAGTAGATGTAAATAGAACCATCTTACTTTTGCGTAAATAGGATGGAAGGAAGTGGACTATTCTTCATGAAGGCGCGTTCGATTTCCACCATCTGTTCAGATCGCAGCAGTTCCTAGACCCTCAAGGGCAGACTTTCACGTTCTGTCGCAGGTTAAGTTTTGTTCTATTTAAACCCCGAAGCCATTCTTTACCCACTTAACCAGCTGTTTCAGGCTGTGACGTCATTGCAAAACCGCCGATAGGGAAGAGGAAACTCGCATCCACGAGATTGTGTTGTAACTCAGTGAGCACCATCGGCTGTTTCAGATTCTGCCTCGGGACTGATATATCTGTCCACAACCTTTTTTGGACCCCATGCTATAGGGCCTGCAAGGTTTCGAGCCCTGCTCCTATCCTTTTCGCTTCATGCATTCAGGCTTCCAAACATACAAAATATGTTTGATATAAAAGTATATTTACAGCGAAACTTGTAACAGACACAGGAGAACATTTTATACGGAGGTGCAGGATCAATTCATATAGCCACGGCCTCAATACCCTCACACGGGCAGTAGGTGTATGCTCTGTCATAGGCTAATTTTGGCAGTATTTAGACTACGAATCAAATCTCTACCCCAAGCAGCAGCTGGTGTAGGCATTCGACGTCTCTTCCGAAAGAAACTGTATCTTAAATAAACGTTTATCATCTTTCACAAGGTTACAAGTCCCTGGCCATCCTGCGAATGCGGACCTCCAGTGACAGGGTAGCCTGCGCGTTCCTGAAGAAGGTATCTTCTCGTTTCGTGGACTCGAGGGTGAGGAAGGAGTCCAGGGAGCACCACGCCCACTCCACCGACGACGAGAAGCAGGATAAAGGCGCTCCAAGGAGCCCAAATATCCTGGATAAACTCAAGGGAGCGAGGAACGAAAGAGTTGCTGTTTAAGGCTGGGGAATGAAGAATGATAGAAGGGGATTTGCGTTTGGGAGTGGGGAATGAAGAATAATAGAAGAAAGTGATTAGTGCTTGAGAGTAAGGAATTGAAAAAAAACGATTAGAATAATCATAAATGAAGAATTGGTGATTAGAAAAAGGTGTTCGGTGCTTGGGGTGTGAAATAAATAAACGCTGTAGTCTTTATGACGTGAAATAAACTGCTTGAACCAACGAGTTAGGAGAACACTCACTGACTGTGACGTGCAATAAACGACTCAAACCAACGAGTTAAGCGAACACTCACTGAGTGAATAAGCAAATTTGTGTATTATAATTAACAAATTGAATGAACAGAGAGAATAACTTGTTTCTTCGGGGTGTAATAATGTAATGATGAAAGGTAACAGCCTAACTGTATGCGACTAGGAGTACAACCTGATGTAAGGAATACCTGAACTACTCTAGCTCTGAAGAGCATGTTACCTGATACGAGGACTACTCTAAGCTGTGACGAGTATGGTATACCTGATACGTGGACTACTCTAAGCTGTGACGAGTATGGTATACCTGATACGTGGACTACTCTAAGCTGTGACGAGTATGGTATACCTGATACGTGGACTACTCTAAGCTGTGAAGAGTATGTTAACTGATTCGTGGACTACTCTACGCTGTGACGAGTATGGTATACCTGATACGTGGACTACTCTAAGCTGTGACGAGTATGGTATACCTGATACGTGGACTACTCTAAGCTGTGACGAGTATGGTATACCTGATACGTGGACTACTCTAAGCTGTGACGA
>SDVV010026878.1:0-12190 GCA_016164225.1 Gammarus roeselii | reverse complement strand
ATGGATGCGCCTGACATTGATATAAATCTAACCGGAGTTAAGGGAGGCTTTGAAGTAGATCCACCTAAGTTACCAAAAGTGAATATCGATGTCGAAACAACAAACTTGCCAACACTCGAACCCAAAGGTAAATTTGAAGCTAACCTTGATCATCCAGATATTGACCCTAAGTTCGAGACTGATAGTGATGGCTTCCATATCAACATGCCAAAACTAAAGATGCCAAAGTTCAACCTCGACATGGGAGGAAAAGGAAAACTAGACGGAGATCTTCCAGATGTGGACGTAAATTTTCCTAATGCAAATTTGGATGCAAGCATTAAGTCACCGAAAATGCCCGATATGGACTTTAAAGGAATATCAGGAGGCATTGATATCGACGGAAAATCACCCAGCATGGAAGTTGATTTTGACCCCTCCATGGATGCTTCCCTGAAGATGCCGAAATTTAAAATGCCCAAATTCGGTCTCAATTTTGGCAAACCTGACGTTGATGTCAAACAACCGGATGCCCACTTCAAGGGACCAGAGTTTGACGGAAAATTGAACATAGACACTCCGGATATAAACGCTGGCGGGATTGATGTCAATGTAGGTAAACCAACCCTGCCAAATCTCGATGCCGATTTCGATATTAATCTTGATGCTGCAATGCCGAAAGGAGATGTCAAACTCAAATCCCCTGCAATAGATTTAGACGTAGATACAGACTTATCCGCAGATGGACGTGGTAGTTTCAACATGAAAATGCCAAAGTTCAAAATGCCTAAGTTTGGAATGAAAGGTGGGAAGAAAGGAAAAATTGAGCTTGATGTTCCTGACATCAACGTTGAAATCCCACAAGTGGAACACGGAGTTGATTTTGAGAAACCAGATCTCAAAGGAGTTGGTGGTTCCATTAACATCGATCTTCCTAAAGCTCCGAGTCTCAGAGGCGGGATTGACATGGGGACAGAATTACCTGACGCCAACTTTGATGCAGACCTCGGTGCTGGTGGAAAAGCTGATCTCAACCTAAAAATGCCTAAAGTGAAAATGCCCAAATTTGGATTCAAACTCGGGAAAGGAGATCATAACATGGATGCACATGACATTGATATAAATCTACCCGGAGTTAAAGGAGGCTTTGAAGTAGATCCACATGAGTTACCAAAAGTTAATATCGATGTCGAAACCCCAAATTTGCCAACTCTCGAACCCAAAGGTAAATTTGAAGCTAACCTTGATCATCCAGATATTAACCCTAAGTTCGAGATTGATAGTGATGGCTTCCATATCAACATGCCAAAACTAAAGATGCCAAAGTTCAACCTCGACATGGAAGGAAAAGGAAAACTAGACGGAGATCTTCCAGATGTGGACGTAAATTTGCCTAATGCAAATTTGGATGCAAGCATTAAATCACCGAAAATGCCCGATATGGACGGTAAAGGAATATCAGGAGGCATTGACATCGACGGAAAATCACCCAGCATGGAAGTTGATTTTGACCCCTCCATGGATGCTTCCCTGAAGATGCCGAAATTTAAAATGCCCAAATTCGGACTCAATTTTGGCAAACCTGACGTTGGTGTCGATCTTCCGGATGCTCACTTCAAGGGACCAGAGTTTGATGGAAAATTGAACATAGACACTCCGGATATAAACGCTGGCGGGATTGATGTCAATGTAGGCAAACCAGCCCTGCCAAATCTCGATGCCGATTTCGATATTAATCTTGATGCTGCAATGCCAAAAGGAGATATCAAACTCAAATCCCCTGAACTAGATTTAGACGTAGATACAGACTTATCCGCAGATGGACGTGGTAGTTTCAACATGAAAATGCCAAAGTTCAAAATGCCTAAGTTTGGAATGCAAGGTGTGGAGAAAGGAAAAATTGAGCTTGTTGTTCCTGACATCAACGTTGAAATTCCACAAGTGGAACACGGAGTTGATTTTGAGAAACCAGATCTCAAAGGAGTTGGCGGTTCCATTAACATCGATCTTCCTAAAGCTCCTAGTGTCAAAGGCGGGATTGACATGGGGACAGAATTACCTGACGCCAACTTTGATACAGACCTCGGTGCTGGTCGAAAAGCTGATCTCAACCCAAAAATGCCTAAAGTGAAAATGACCAAATTTGGATTCAAACTCGGGAAAGGAGATCATAACATGGATGGGCCTGACATTGATATAAATTTACCCGGAGTTAAGGGAGGCTTTGAAGTAGATCCACCTAAGTTACAAAAAGTTAATATCGATGTCGAAACCCCAAACTTGCCAACACTCGAATCCAAAGGTAAATTTGAAGCTAACCCTGATCATCCAGATATTGACCCTAAGTTCGAGACTGATAGTGATGGCTTCCATATCAACATGCCGAAAGTAAAGATGCCAAAGTTCAACCTCGACATGGGAGGAAAAGGAAAACTGGACGGAGATCTTCCAGATGTGGACGTGAACTTGCTTAATGCAAATTTGGACGCAAGCATTAAAACACCGAAAATGCCCGATATGGACGGTAAAGGAATATCAGGAGGCATTGATATCGACGGAAAATCACCCAGCATGGAAGTTGATTTTGACCCCTCCATGGATGCTTCTCTAAAGATGCCGAAACTTAAAATGCCCAAATTCGGACTCAATTTTGGCAAACCTGACGTTGATGTCGAACAACCGGATGCCCACTTCAAGGGACCAGAGTTTGACGGAAAATTGAACATAGACACTCCGGATATAAACGCTGGCGGGATTGACGTCAATGTAGGCAAACCAGCCCTGCCAAATGTCGATGCCGATTTCGATATTAATCTTGATGCTGCAATGCCAAAAGGAGATATCAAACTCAAATCCCCTGAACTAGATTTAGACGTAGATACAGACTTATCCGCAGATGGACGTGGTAGTTTCAACATGAAAATGCCAAAGTTCAAAATGCCTAAGTTTGGAATGCAAGGTGTGGAGAAAGGAAAAATTGAGCTTGTTGTTCCTGACATCAACGTTGAAATTCCACAAGTGGAACACGGAGTTGATTTTGAGAAACCAGATCTCAAAGGAGTTGGCGGTTCCATTAACATCGATCTTCCTAAAGCTCCGAGTGTCAAAGACGGGATTGACATGGGTACAGAATTACCTGACGCCAACTTTGATGCAGACCTCGGTGCCGGTGGAAAAGCTGATCTCAACCTAAAAATGCCTAAAGTGAAAATGCCCAAATTTGGATTCAAACTCGGGAAAGGAGATCATAACATGGATGGGCCTGACATTGATATAAATCTACCCGGAGTTAAAGGAGGCTTTGAAGTAGATCCACCTAAGTTACCAAAAGTGAATATCGATGTCGAAACCTCAAACTTGCCAACACTCGAATCCAAAGGTAAATTTGAAGCTAACCTTGATCATCCAGATATTGACCCTAAGTTCGAGACTGATAGTGATGGCTTCCATATCAACATGCCGAAAGTAAAGATGCCAAAGTTCAACCTCGACATGGGAGGAAAAGGAAAATTGGACGGAGATCTTCCAGATGTGGACGTGAACTTGCCTAATGCAAATTTGGACGCAAGCATTAAAACACCGAAAATGCCCGATATGGACGGTAAAGGAATATCAGGAGGCATTGATATCGACGGAAAATCCCCCAGCATGGAAGTTGATTTTGACCCCTCCATGGATGCTTCTCTAAAGATGCCGAAACTTAAAATGCCCAAATTCGGACTCAATTTTGGCAGACCTGACGTTGATGTCGAACAACCGGATGCCCACTTCAAGGGACCAGAGTTTGACGGAAAATTGAACATAGACACTCCGGATATAAACGCTGGCGGGATTGACGTCAATGTAGGCAAACCAACCTTGCCAAATGTCGATGCCGATTTCGATATTAACCTTGATGCTGCAATGCCGAAAGGAGATATCAAACTCAAATCCCCTGAACTAGATTTAGACGTAGATACAGACTTATTCGCAGATGGACGTGGTAGTTTCAACATGAAAATGCCAAAGTTTAAAATGCCTAAGTTTGGAATGCAAGGTGGGGAGAAAGGGAAAATTGAACTTGTTGCTCCTGACATCAACGTTGAAATTCCACAAGTGGAACACGGAGTTGATTTTGAGAAACCAGATCTCAAAGGAGTTGGCGGTTCCATTAGCATCGATTTTCCTAAAGCTCCGAGTGTCAAAGGCGGGATTGACATAATGACAGAATTACCTGACGCCAACTTTGATGCAGACCTCGGTGCAGGTGGAAAAGCTGATCTCAACCAAAAAATGCCCAAAGTTAAAATGCCCAAATTTGGATTTAAACTCGGGAAAGGATATCATAACATGGATGCGCCTGACATTGATATAAATCTACCCGGAGTTAAGGGAGGCTTTGAAGTAGATCCACCGAAGTTACCAAAAGTTAATATCGATGTCGAAACCCCAAATTTGCCAACACTCGAACCCAAAGGTAAATTTGAAGCTATTCTGGATCATCCAGATATTAACCCTAAGTTCGAGACTGATAGTGATGGCTTCCATATCAACATGCCAAAACTAAAGATGCCAAAGTTCAACCTCGACATGGGAGGAAAAGGAAAACTAGACGGAGATCTTCCAGATGTGGACGTGAGTGTCCCTAATGCAAATTTGGACTCGAGCATTGCAACACCAAAAATGCCCGATATGGACGGTAAAGGAATATCAGGAGGTATTGATATCGACGGAAAATCACCCAGTATGGAAGTTGATTTTGACCCCTCCATGGATGCTTCCCTAAAGATGCCGAAATTTAAAATGCCCAAATTCGGACTCAATTTTGGCAAACCTGACGTTGATGTCGAACAACCGGATGCCCAATTCGTGGGACCAGAGCGCGACGGAAAATTGAACATAAAAACTCCGGATATAAACGCTGGCGGGATTGACGTCAATGTAGGCAAACCAACCTTGCCAAATGTCGATGCCGATTTCGATATTAACCTTGATGCTGCAATGCCGAAAGGAGACATCAAACTCAAATCCCCTGAACTAGATTTAGACGTAGATACAGACTTATCCGCAGATGGACGTGGTAGTTTCAACATGAAAATGCCAAAGTTCAAAATGCCTAAGTTTGGAATGGAAGGTGGGGAGAAAGGAAAAATTGAGCTTGATGCTCCAGACATCAACGTTGAAATCCCACAAGTGGAACACGGAGTTCATTTTGAGAGACCAGATCTCAAAGGAGTTGGCGGTTCCATTAACATCGATCTTCCTGAAGCTCCGAGTGTCAAAGGCGGGATTGACATGGGGACAGAATTACCTGACGCCAACTTTGATGCAGACCTCGGTGCTGGTGGAAAAGCTGATCTCAACCTAAAAATGCCTAAAGTTAAAATGCCCAAATTTGGATTTAAACTCGGGAAAGGAGATCATAACATGGATGCGCCTGACATTGATATAAATCTACCCGGAGTTAAGGGAGGCTTTGAAGTAGATCCACCTAAGTTACCAAAAGTTAATATCGATGTCGAAACCCCAAATTTGCCAACACTCGAACCCAAAGGTAAATTTGAAGCTAACCTTGATCATCCAGACATTGACCCTAAGTTCGAGACTGATAGTGATGGCTTCCATATCAACATGCCAAAACTAAAGATGCCAAAGTTCAACCTCGATATGGGAGGAAAAGAAAAACTGGAAGGAGATCTTCCAGATGTGGACGTGAATTTGCCTAATGTAAATTTGGACGCAAGCATTAAAACACCGAAAATGCCCGATATGGACGGTAGAGGAACATCAGGAGGCATTGATATCGACGGAAAATCACACAGCATGGAAGTTGATTTTGACCCCTCCCTGGATGCTTCCCTAACGATGCCGAAATTTAAAATGCCCAAATTCGGACTCAATTTTGGCAAACCTGACGTTGATGTCGATCTTCCGGATGCCCACTTAAAGGGACCAGAGTTTGCCGGAAAATTGAACGTAGACACTCCGGATATAAACGCTGGTGGGATTGACGTCAATGTGTGTAAACCAACCCTGTCAAATGTCGATGCCGATTTCGATATTAATCTTGATGCTGCAATGCCGAAAGGAGATATCAAACTCAAATCCCCTGCAATAGATTTAGACGTAGATACAGACTTATCCGCAGATGGACGTGGTAGTTTCAACATGAAAATGCCAAAGTTCAAAATGCCTAAGTTTGGAATGGAAGGTGGGAAGAAAGGAAAAATTGAGCTTGATGCTCCTGACATCAACGTTGAAATCCCACAAGGGGAACACGGAGTTGATTTTGAGAAACCAGATCTCAAAGGAGTTGGCGGTTCCATTAACATCGATCTTCCTAAAGCACTGTGTGTCAAAGGCGGGATTGACATGGGGACAGAATTACCTGACGCCAACTTTGATGCAGACCTCGGTGCTGGTGGAAAAGCTGATCTCAACCTAAAAATGCCTAAAGTGAAAATGCCCAAATTTGGATTTAAACTCGGGAAAGATCATAACATGGATGCGCCTGACATTGATATAAATCTACCCGGAGTTAAGAGAGGCTTTGAAGTAGATCCACCTAAGTTACAAAAAGTTAATATCGATGTCGAAACCCCAAATTTGCCAACACTCGAACCCAAAGGTAAATTTGAAGCTAACCTTGATCATCCAGATATTGACCCTAAGTTCGAGACTGATAGTGATGGCTTCCATATCAACATGCCAACACTAAAGATGCCAAAGTTCAACCTCGACATGGGAGGAAAAGGAAAACTTGACGGAGATCTTCCAGATGTGGACGTAAATTTGCCTAATGCAAATTTGGATGCGAGCATTAAATTACCGAAAATGCCCGATATGGACGGTAAAAGAATATCAGGAGGCATTGATATCGACGGAAAATCACCCAGCATGGAAGTTGATTTTGACCCCTCCATGGATGCTTCCCTGAAGATGCCGAAATTTAAAATGCCCAAATTCGGACTCAATTTTGGCAAACCTGACGTTGGTGTCGATCTTCCGGATGCTCACTTCAAGGGACCAGAGTTTGCCGGAAAATTGAACATAGACACTCCGGATATAAACGCTGGTGGGATTGACGTCAATGTGTGTAAACCAACCCTGCCAAATCTCGATGCCGATTTCGATATTAATCTTGATGCTGCAATGCCGAAAGGAGATATCAAACTCAAATCCCCTGAACTAGATTTAGACGTAGATACAGACTTATCCGCAGATGGACGTGGTAGTTTCAACATGAAAATGCCAAAGTTCAAAATGCCTAAGTTTGGAATGGAAGGTGGGACGAAAGGGAAAATTGAGCTTGATGCTTCTGACATCAACGTTGAAATCCCACAAGGGGAACACGATGTTGATTTTGAGGAACCAGATCTCAAAGAAGTGTGCGGTTCCATTATCCTCGATCTTCCTAAAGCTTCGAGTATCAGAGACGGAATCGGCATGGGGGCAGACTTACCTGACGCCAACTTTGATGCAAACCTCGGTGGTAGCGGAAATGCTGATCTCAACCTAAAAATGCCGAAAATTAAAATGCCTACATTCGGATTCAAACTTGGAAGAGGAGACCATGACATGGATGCCTCTGTCATTGATTTTAATCTGCCCAGAGTTCAGCGAAGCTTTGAAGTTGACGCAGCCAAGTTACCAAAAGCTGATATTGATTTTGCAACCCATAATTTGCCAACACTCGAACCTAAAGGTAAATTTGAAGCTAACTTTGATCTCCCTGATATTGACCCCAAATGTGAGACTGATGGTGATGGCTTCCATCTTAACATGTCTAAACTAAAGATGACAAAGTTTGACCTCGACATGGGAGTAAAAGGGAAACTGGACAAAGATTCTCCAGATGTTGACGTGAATTTGCATGATGCGCAACTTGTTGCAAACATTGAAACACTGAAAAGGCCTGATATAGACGGTAAAGAAATTTTAGGAGTCATCGATATCGACGGAAAATCACCCAGCATTGACGTTGATTTCAATTCCTCCGGGAATACTACCCTCATGATGCCGAAATTGAAAACGCCCAAATTTCGACTTGAGTTTGGCAAACCTGACTTTGATGACGATATACTGGATGCTCACTTCAAAGGACCAAAGTTGGATGAAAAAATATATCTTTTCACTCCAGACAACAGTGCAGGCGGAAACGATCTCATTGTCGGGAGCCCGTGCAAGTTAAATGTCGATTCTGTCGATAAAGTTAGTCACGATGTTACAATTCCGAGAAGAGATATAGAATTCAGAACTACTGAACTAGATGTAGATGTAGATAAACGTGGCAGTTTCAATATGAAAATGCCAAAGTTCGGAATGCCTATGTTTGGGGTGAAAGGAGGGACGAGGGGAAAAATCGAGTTAGATGCTCCTGACATCGACGTTGAAATCTCACAAATGGAACACGGTCTTGAATCTGTGAAACCACATTCTGAAGAAAATAGCTCTGCTTTCATCCCTGATCTCCCCAATGTTCCGCTTATAGAAGGTGAAATGGACATAGGAGCAGAATTACATGAAGCTAACTTTGATGCAGGTCTCCCTGCTCGGGAAGAAAGGGAGATTGATCTGAAAATGACAAAATTTATTCAACCCAAATTTGGCTTCAAACTCGGAAAAGCAGATAACGACATTGATGCGCTTGCTATTGATAGAAACCTACTTGGAAATCAAGCGTGCTTGGAAATGGACCCACCTAAGTTACCAAGGGCACCGATCGACGTCTCTCCTACTAACTTACCATCACACGAACTGCCTGGAGAATTTGAGGCAAGCTCTGACCTTCCCGCTATCGTCCACAAGCGAGAAACCGAGAAAGGGGTATTTCTTGTCGATGTGAAAAAACTGACAACCGAGTTAAACAGTACAGCCAAAAAAAATATCCCTTGCCTACCAACGATGAATGTTGATATTGAAGGGCCCAGGGTGTTTTCTGATGTAAAAAATGTGTACGTTGATTTTGGAAATGTTCCCCCAGTTTGTGGAGGTTTCGATTTACAGGACGGAGATTCATCAAACAATACTCCATTTGCTAAACAACCTTTAAAAATCAATTCAAACTCTGTGTCTAGTCTTGCAAGCGATAATTTAGGAAAATATCAGAGTTCAAAAATACCGATACCTTTCTCTAAGACATCAAAATACAAATTTAGCGCTAATACAAAGGGAACAGATTCCAGTATCCCAGTTTTACAACGATATGTTAGTGGTATAAACAGAGACTCCAGCGGAATATCTTTTTCAACCCCCGAACTAACAAAAGCAGTTGCTCTTAGTGTACCTAAGGAATCTTCTCAGTCTAGCATTGCCCGTCCCCCGAAATCCCGTCATTCTCATTCTCTCATTGATGTTAGATATTCTCCAATTGTCGGAGCTATCGATATAACATCACATATTCCTGCGCAAAGTGAAGATATTGATCGAAATCGTTCACATGATGGTCAATTTTCTCACCGCAAATCGTCAGAACTTGGTGTCAAGTTCGGTGACAGTTCCGATGGGAAATCAGAGGAGCGAGGCAACGATTTGATGGTGAAGTCTCAAGTCTATATCGGTTCTCATGAGGCTAATATTCCACTTCCAGAGGAAGATGGCAAGATTATTGCTACGACTAAGAGATCATACGTCCAAAGCAATCAATCCACAGAATTTTCTCTGAAATCTGACACAATTGATCAGATTCAGGGAGTAAGCTTGTGCCCAACTGTTGAAACTGAAGAAACTGTGCGTGGTTGGGCGTCAGACGCTTCGACAGAAGATTTAGCTACATCAATATATTACACTCTACCAACCACCTCAAACATCATTCGCACTACACATCATTCCACATTTGACACTTTTGATGTTGATCAAGTCTCGAAAAGATCAGAAGACCTTTTGGAAAATCTCGGAGCTCGCAGAAAATGGTCGGGGTCTCTCTCTGGTGATCAACTGCAACCATCAATTGCTGAAAGACGGTCAACTTACTTGCAGCATGCTCTGAGTTCAAGTGGCAACAAATTAGAGGATAGACAAATTGAATTTGCTGGTGGTGGTGCCCTATCGGTCTCTGTTGGGGAAACGACAGCCCCTTTGGAATCTGATAGAAGAGGTGATCCTATCCATAGAGTCACTGTTAGAAGAACAAGAATGACCAAACGTGATACTGACTGGACAGATCTCACTGATCCACAAGCAGTGACGACTTATTTTGACGATGGCAGTGACGAAGTAGTATCGGTCAAAAAAATAGTTCGTGTTAAACAAATAAAGATAATAGAAGCCAGTGACGGAACCAAAGAACGAACGGAATCAATAACAACTTCTGGAGATGTGGATGATATTGACGTGATGAAGTTGCTACAAGAACAAGGGCCTCATGTCACATCAAAAATAACAACGAAAACTATCAGGTACCAACAAGGAGATAACTATTTTTCAAGTGAGTGTAACCCTGATGAAGGAGAATTAATTGAAGAAACGCAACATGTGATTCGAGGTCCAGTCAATGTGGAACAGCTGTTAAGGGAAGGAAGTCATATAATCGAAGAAAATATCACCACTGAAATGCAATGTGAAGAGTTCGATCCCCGTGAAGTTCTGACTCGGTCTGAGAAAATCGAAAAAAGTGAAAAGAAACAGAGTTCTAGAAGATAATTATTCTATAAAGACATGTGTGTATTGGAAACATCTACCATCAACTGGATCGGATGATAATATACTAGTTACTAATGTGACTAAGGACTAGTTCAATTGTGCGAACGATCCTCTGTGAGTGAAATATGAAGCAGCGTAATATCTAGTGGCCGTTTCTACCCACAATGAAAATATATTGGCAGTGATGGGATATTTAATATTATACTACTAGTCATTAATAGCTGATAGCTGAGGGCCTGTGCATTTAATATTGATGTGGACAGTTCTATATCAAGATTTAAGAAAATACTGTGTTTTAAAGAAATGCAAGATGACGTTTGTACATACTTTAGATTCACTGCTTCGGTTCCTTCTCGCTCCGTCGTTCAAGAGGAGGACCTTATCCTGGGATAAATATAAAAAGGTAAGTCATAATCTAGAATACTAGGCATAGAGAGGATAGATGTGTAGTATTCTGCTGTATAGTAAGTTATTATGTTTTATCAACACGCCCACCGTATTGGTCGCCAGTCCCACTGGATCAGGGCATATTGTATTTCCCGTTTCCGAGCTATCAAGTAATCGATGGACAAAAACGGTGAGTAGGTATGCGTGAGTAATAATATGACAGCATGACTGATTGAGTGTATTGGTGTTATAGAGTAGTGACAATATAATAATATGTGCTTGTAACCATGGCAAGTAAACATGAAACACCTCCTCCACTGCCAGGCTGTTAAGAAAGGAAATGCCCCCTGAAATCTTTAAATGATCTTGACACAAATGTCACCCTAATGAGAACCTGTTGAAAGCATTGGTGACTCTCAGAGTCTTTTAGTATCAAAGATCTTCAAAATATTATCATGAGGTGTAATAATGGTGTCAAATCATAAATAAACATGCGGCGTCCAACTCGTTGCAGCAGATCTTCAGCGGCACTTCAGAGTGGATGTTCTTAGGCACATTAAGAGTACTGTTCGTAGTGGAGCATTAATAAGCACAAGATCTAGCAGCAGGCAAACCAATTCTTACCCACCTTTGCTGTTTTGTTGACAAGAACCCTACGTGATGGTTATAGAGCGATAGCCTGCATCCAGTTAAAGGAGGGCACTATGGTTATGAAGCAACAGCCTGTATCCAGTTAAAGGAGGGCACTATGGTTATAAAGCAACAGCCTGTATCCAGTTAAAGTAGGACACGATGGTTATAAAGCAACAGCCTGTATCCAGTTAAAGTAGGACACGATGGTTATAAAGCAACAGCCTGTATCCAGTTAAAGTAGGACACGATGGTTATAAAGCAACAGCCTGTATCCAGTTAAAGTAGGACACGATGGTTATAAAGCAACAGCCTGTACTCAGTTAAAGGAGGGCAAGATGGACATGAAGCAACAGCCTGCATCCAGTTAAAGGAGGGCACGATGGACATAAAGCAACAGCCTGTATCCAGTTAAAGTAGGACACGATGGTTATAAAGCAACAGCCTGCATCCAGTTAAAGGAGGGCAAGATGGACATGAAGCAACAGCCTGCATCCAGTTAAAGGAGGGCAAGATGGACATGAAGCAACAGCCTGCATCCAGTTAAAGGAGGGCACGATGGACATGAAGCAAC
>SDVV010026877.1:0-12190 GCA_016164225.1 Gammarus roeselii | reverse complement strand
ACTGGAGACAAACGAGGCACTGGAGACAAACGAGGTACTGGAGACAAACGAGGTACTGGAGACAAACGAGGTACTGGAGACAAACGAGGTACTGGAGACAAACGAGGTACTGGAGACAAACGAGGCACTGGAGACAAACGAGGCACTGGAGACAAACGAGGCACTGGAGACAAACGAGGCACTGGAGACAAACGAGGCACTGGAGACGAACGAGGCACTGGAGACGAGAGCGAGGCACTGGAGACGAGAGCGTGGCACTGGAGACGAGAGCGAGGCACTGGGGACGAACGATGCACTGGAGACGAGAGCGAGGCACTGGGGACGAACGAGGTTACTGGCGATGAACGAGGCACTAGAGACGAGCGAGGTACTGGAACCTAACAAGTCGCTGGAGACGAAGAGACCAGCGAGACGAGCCACATCATAAAAAATAATACCAAATTGGTCTCTTGGCTCTGTGGAAGATATTCGAGTCGTTTTTGTAGCTTCCTTTCTCGCAATACAGTCAAACTTGAATTTAAACCAACTTTGATCTCATAAAAATGTGACTGAAATTTTATTAAAATTAAATCTCTGCTAAAATTAGATGGGTGACAGTGATGATAAGACGAGTAATCTGCTAACGTATCTAGTGCCGGCAGAGCGAGTGGTATCTACGTCACTAATGCGGGCACGGTAAGGTCACTGGGGTCGACCCCATTACCAATAGTCGGCCACCTCAATAGCCATTACCCTGCAAATATTGATTTAAAAGTGCTCATTGTCGGCCAACCTAAGGGCAAATGGCGGCCGACAATCGTACACCCTT
Source organism: Gammarus roeselii (assembly GCA_016164225.1). Taxonomy (NCBI): domain Eukaryota; kingdom Metazoa; phylum Arthropoda; class Malacostraca; order Amphipoda; family Gammaridae; genus Gammarus; species Gammarus roeselii. The sequence goes on along the minus strand of SDVV010026877.1, from coordinate 11,382 downwards.
ATTTTCTAGCCGTGTAACCATGGGAACCAATTATCCCCATGAAATACACACTGGCCAGTTCTGGGTGAAGTACTGGACCTAGATTCATCTTCCAAATATTTCGTCCTATTTTCTCGAGATGACCTTGGACGAAGTAATGGAAAAAATGTAGATTTAATGTTTTGCCGGCCAATAGCTCAATTCTGCCTGATGATCACTTACCTTTCTGTAGCAGCAGCGTATCTTGTTCCAGATTTTCCTCATGACGTGTGCTTAAAGACTACTTCACTGCTCAATGTCAGAGATCACCAAGAAGATGCCTAAAACCGGGTCACATAAAATCCATGCACGGGAGTCAATGAGCCTTTTGGTCTAGTATTATGCCGCACTGATTGAACTGCATCCTGTTTTTCTTTGTGTCACCGTTTCAGAAAAGAATGCATTCTGTAGGACGTAGAACACATTCACATAGATAATGAATAAGTATACAAAACAGACAATACTACAAAACAGACAATGCTAGCTCCGAAACTGAGGATATTGGTGAGAGATGAAATCACCTTCACTTTGAAACACAAAGTTGGACGATGCAGACGAGGGCTGCGATTAGTGGGAAGAGTTGCTAACAAAAATCTCCACGACTAATTGTGATCTCAGAGTTGAAGTAAGCAAAATTATTGAATTGATAGCCAATGAAACTGTTGCCGGTGTGCTTTTTGGTTACTCATGAGGAGGTTTAACCATGGTAATCGAGAGGGCGTGGAGTACCGGGCATGGATTACTCTGGAGTACCCTGCATGGATTACTCTGGAGTACCCTGCATGGATTACTCTGGAGTACCCTGCATGGATTACTCTGGAGTACCCTGCATGGATTACTCTGGAGTACCCTGCATGGATTACTCTGGAGTACCCTGCATGGATTACTCAGGAGTTCCCTGCATGGATTGCTCTGGAGTACCCTGCATGGATTACTCTGGAGTACCCTGCATGGATTACTCTGCATTACCCTGCATGGATTACTCTGCATTACCCTGCATGGATTACTCTACATTACCCTGCATGGATTACTCTACATTACCCTGCATGGATTACTCTACATTACCTTGCATGGATTACTCTGCATTACCCTGCATGGATTACTCTGGAGTACCCTGCATTGATTACTCTGGAGTACCCTGCATGGATTAATCTGGAGTACCCTGCATGGATTACTCTGGAGTACCCTGCATGGATTACTCTGGAGTACCCTGCATGGATTACTCTACAGTACCCTGCATGAATTACTCTGGAATCCATCCTGAAACTGAACCACGGCAACACGCATAAGTAGAATTTTGCTATGAATTATGGGTATCTTGAATGGCTGTATTCAAGTGAAGACGGAAAAAAAAATTACTCTTTCAAATCCCGATATTTTATTGCCTATACAACTAAGAATTGAACCGTTTTTCTTCCACCATAAATAAAACAAAGATCGATTCCGCAACCAAACAGATGACCACGTGCCAGCTTAATTCAGACAATAACATTGCGTGAAAATTACATGTTTACTGACAGAGAAACAGCTGTTCGACACCCTCAGCCAACCTGAGCCGTCCTTGCAGCTCGTAACCGTACAATTTTCAGGGTCACGTGCAGAGGTACTCGGGTTGTTGGAACTCGTGTTTCCGGTGCGTTCTTGGACCGCTGGAGTTACCCGAATGTACTTCGGCAATATGATTTTAGCAACTCACTACGGCTTAACTGGCTCAAGAACCATCAAACGTACTGATAGCAGGGGTAGCTCTGCGAGTACACCTGCCAATGATGGAGTCACGGGATGAAGCCACAACCGTGATTGGCTAGACGGTTTAACAGCTGATCATTATATGAAAGCATTGGACGTCAAAGGTACTTTAGTTCAAGTTAGAATGGACTAAGTCATTTGCAGTTGCTGGGGAAGCCTTCGTCACTTTCTTTTAAAACTATGAACTTTTTCACACCTCAACGATGAAAGATCATTGTCCTATCACATTGATACATTTGTAAAATCATTGTAAGTTACGAGGCTAAGAAACATATTTCAATTATCTTTCGTCACCAATATATTGGTAATTATTATAAATGTTCATTAGCCAGAGATGTGGCAGCATCTGTCGTGGCTTGAATATAAACCACTCCTTTGAATACAAACATCGTCGACTTAGACTAAAAGCAATTGACTAATATCAGAGAGATAATTAAGTCACAGGGATCGAAGAGATGTGTTGGCAAGTATTTTTTGATGACACACGAAACCACGCATTCACTTAGAGACTGTCCACACTTAAATCCGAAATGATGGTGACTAAAGATGCCTAATCTTACAGTCGTATCCGAAATGATGGTGACTAAAGATGCCTAATCTTACAGTCGTATAACTAAATCTCAATCGTAACTTAACATGCTTCATAAACATCCTTCGAAAATGTGTAAATAAAATAAAAGTTTCAGTGAAAACAGAAAACTTCATCGTATAGCGTTAATAGAAAAACTTGACATTGGTAGGAAGCTATGGAGGCATACTTATAAACATCTTTGAATACCTGCTGTAGGGAAGTTTTACAGTTACATCTCCTCAAACGCCGCTTTGCAGTAACCTTGTTTCGGGTTGCGCAGATCAGTTTTAGGGACGTTACTCTGTCCGGGTAACTTCACTAACCCCAATATTACTGTTAGCAAAAGGGTTTAGCCAACCACACGTGTAGTTTTTCGCTGACGCTTGTGTATACATCGAAAGTCCCTTGAACGTAGTCGATACAGACAAATACTCAAGTTCATTCGGCCTTACACGTTATTAAAACGATCCCCTTCTAAATCTCGTCCATGTATAAGAAGGCCGATGGGCTATAGGAGCTTTGCATAAGCAATCTGGTTGAACACTTCCATGTCGAACCTGCCACTTTCCACCGCATATCATCGACACTTGAGAGGATGAACGGATTTCTCTCACAAGAGGCCACATACAGTTGCCACACTAAACATGGACATCAGTGTTCTCGGAATTCAAAACATATGCATATAAATAATGACACAGTTACAATCAGCGTCCTATTACATTCGAAAATGTGTATTTCCCGATTTGGAATATAGAATATGAACAAATGTTTACTAAACAAGTTGTGTTCCACTATATTTTGAATATCAAAATAAATTCCAGCACCGAACTTTAACCACGACTCACAAATACCACCAACAGACGACCAAAGCACAACCTAAACCAAGACTAAAGCACAAGCATTGAATAATGTGTGCCAAGCACTCGTATGCCTCCTCCGCGCACCACTGTGCGCCCACTTCACTGTCGGCAGTGTTTAGAGTTCCACCAACCACCATCAACACGGCTTATCAGGATCTGCTTATCTGCAAACCTGTGTGACGGTGTCTCCTTATCTGCCCCGCGCATCAGCTGCCAGGCTGTCCCTTATAAATAGCAAAAGATGTCATCCTTTTCAAGCCATTCCTATCGTACTCGGGTCGTAATAAAGATAAACACTTTTGAATCGGATGGAAAATTATCAGTCTTATTTTTTTTAGATTGTTGATTCACGGATGAGAAATTATGCTGCGTTCCCGATTTCCTGGCATTCTTCGGGCGGTAAACATAAGAAGATAAACATACGGATGCAGCATCTTGCCGTGAGCAGTTTCAGCAGCAGTGACGTTTTTTTTAAATAAACAGTATTTTAAGAAACTTTCGGTAGTATTACCATTAATTGTAGTTGCACAGACACTGATGCTGTGCGAACATTTTAGGATTTAGTGGCATTTTAACGCGTTGAATCAAATACTTATTTACTTACTTACTTGGATACTTGGGTTTTCTTAGCTGTTACAGCAGGTCACGGCGTAGCTGCCACCTGGCCCACACCGGTGGAAACACTCCACGCGTGCTGCGGTATCGGCATGTTGCGATCACATTCACAGTCGGATCTTGGCTTGGCGTCGCGGTGAAGTAGGGAGTTGTGCCCAGAGTGAGGGTATCTATGGATTAGGAGTAGATTCGGAACAGAGCTATGGTACTTGTTCAATCGGCTCTTAAACCTCAAGATGTTTGCTATGGTTGACAATCGCAGCACACGTTTGGTCTCGCTTATTTCCAGTGGTATTCGATTGAATAACCGAGGTGCCCAGCACGTAAAGCTGTTGAATGCAACTGTCTGCATAGCTTTCCGACCGTCGGTTCTGGCACTTTGAAGCAATACATTCTGTCAATCCTTGCCTAGTGTCTCATGGTCACTTTCGTAATGGGCAAAAAAAAAGTATGTCCTGCGAGTGCCCTGAAATGAAACGAGAATGTTTTCCTTTTTTTGGTCTATCTCCATAATTCATCCTATAATTTTGTGTATTTGAGACTACTTATTCAAATTTTAATTTGGAAAATGTATCCGATTTTGAATAGGCAACATCGTTCTCGGTAACTGCCGTCCATCTTTGCAAGAAGATTGGGCAATAGGGGATCCTTACACCCATTGACGAATACGATACAGCTGATTATACTGCTTCCTTACACCCATTGATGAACACGATACAGCTGATTATACTGCTTCCTTAAACCCATTGACGAACACGATACAGCTGATTATACTGCTTCCTCACACTCATTGGTGAACACGATACAGCTGATTATACTGCTTCCTTACACCCATTGATGAACACGATACAGCTGATTATACTGCTTCCTTACACCCATTGATGAACACGATACAGCTGATTATACTTCTTCCTTACATCCATTGATGAACACGATACAGCTGATTATACTTCTTCCTTACACCCATTGATGAACACGATACAGCTGATTATACTGCTTCCTTACACCCATTGATGAACACGATACAGCTGATTATACTGCTTCCTTACACCCATTGATGAACACGATACAGCTGATTATACTGCTTCCTTACACCCATTGATGAACACGATACAGCTGATTATACTGCTTCCTTACACCCATTGATGAACACGATACAGCTGATTATACTGTTTCCTTACACCCATTGATGAACACGATACAGCTGATTATACTGCTTCCTTACACCCATTAATGAACACGATACAGCTGATTATACTGCTTCCATACACCCATTGATGAACACGATACAGCTGATTATACTGCTTCCTTACACCAATTGATGAACACGATACAGCTGATTATACTGCACAAAATCAACAGAAGAAGAATTTTGACGAGGTAAAGGAAACAGTCTCAGCACACACTATTTTGTTTAGAGCAGCCAGAGCTCTCAAGCCTACTCTTCTCTTGGTGCCGTTGCGACCTCTTGGTTCACGAATAGCTTGCAAGAGTCAGGTAGACGCTCTCAAATGTGATGCTTCAACGGCTGATCAAAGATACCCTGCCAGTTTTTATCTGATGTCACCTTTATTGATAAGAAGCAACTCAAGAACGGCCTACTTTGTCATAGAAATCGTTTACACGTACCTTCAAGCCTGTGTACCAAACTCTAGACGGCGATAGACAAAATGTCCTCATCTCTAGACAGGGTTGGACAAAATGTCCCAAACTCTAGACAGTGTTTGACAAAAGGTTCCAACCTCTAGACACTGTTGGACAAAATGTCCTAAACTCTAGCGAGGGTTGGACCAAATGTCTTAACCTAGGAAGAGTGATTGACAAAATGTCTTATCCTCTAGATACTGTTGGACAAAGTTCCAACCTCTAGACAGTGTTGGTTAAAATGAACCAACCTATAGACAGTGTTAGACAAAATGTCCCAATCTCTAGACAGTGATGAACAAATATCCCAACCTCTAGACAGTTATGAACAAAATATCGCAACCTCTAGACAGAGATGGAAAAATGTCCCAACCTCCAGACAGTGATGAACAAAATGTCACAAACTCTAGACGGTGATGAACCGAATATTCCAACCTCTAGACAGTGAAGAACCACCATAACTTTGTCCTATTCGTGCTAGGAAAATTCGAAAAAAATGTCATGGAAATGTGATGTTAATTTATGTATCAGCCAGAAAACAAATGCATGTAGGTTCCTCCAAACCATTAAAGGACCATTACAATCGCCGTTCAGAAAGCACGTACAGTGTATCCTTGATGTTTTGATCTCCACAGCTTAACATATTTTCTGATAACACCAACAAAATGCATGCACTGGCAGAATTACCTTAATCTGGTGTCATTCCTTATAATCACATACAATGATAATGCCGATCAAGCGCATCATTTAACTGATAAAGTTGGCCTCCAATCTAGAGTTTACTGACGTATAGTACAAGAAAGTACAACGGAAAAAAAGTCAAAGTTGGGTTAGTGTTAGGTATAATTTATTATCACAATTTATAAACAATCAAAATGAATAGATTCCAGTCCACATCCTTGAAGATCAATACACCTTTTCTTTGCCGAAGAGTCACCTCAAATAAATCCAGGAAGGGTTTTGAGTCACATATACCTCTAACAAATACTTTTATCATACAGGTTAAAATTTATGTAAGGTCTTGATATAAAGGTGAGAACAATGTTCAAAAATAGTAGTGTTTTCTGTAGGGTCTGCATTGCTAGGAATCTGTTTCAATTGCCATTCTTTTGCTTTCCTTCTTCTCAGGGAAATTATTTTGCTAACATGGATATTTTTCTTAACCAGGCATTGGGTTATATTGTCCAATGGGATCATTTTTCCATCCATTGCCACAGTCAGGCTTTGCCTTAGGCTCTTCAGAATCCTACGGTTTGTTTTTCTTCTTCCTGAAGAGCCTGAAAAAGTTGAACCGCCTTTTCCCCGACGTCTTCTTACCATTACAGTGTTAGGATGAACTTAATCTTGTCTTCGTCGCCCCTTCATCGTTCCTATCGTCTTCCAGTGCTATGTCCGAGGGCCACTTGTAAGTATGCATATAAAGACTCTTGCCGGGGTGCAATTGAACTTTCATTCCGGCGTCCTTGGAAGACATGATGAAGATGTTGTCCTTTAAACGTCCTTTCTTTCCTCTGGTAGATCGAACTGCTTTTATTTTCAATTTTATTTCGCTGTATATGCTTGCCAGTTTAATTAACGTGCGCAAATGGAAGTGTATATCCCAGTATTGTATCTTATATACGGCGAAAACACCTAAACTAAACAAAAACATATTTTATCAGGTAATCTAGTGCGGATTTTGTTTTCGCTGAAGAGAAAATTTAGCCAAAAATCGGATCAAAATCATTATTGTATCTCTTCAAACAACGCATTCGGTCTCGAATTTGCAATATTATCAAACTGAATTAAATGCAATGAAAAAATACATCGTACTTCATTTATTTTTGCCCCTCATATAGGTCGTGGTCTGTGACCAGGCTACGAGAGAGTTCGACCAATCTACAATTTGATGCACAAATGTCGGTTTGTTTCTTATTCTGTTTGTCTATTTGTTTGGCTGTTTGTTTGTTGGATTCGTCTGTGTGATCATGCGTCCATGAACTGCACCGAGGCCATTGGACCGATTCTGATGAAACTTTGAAGGTGAATCGAGGGTGCTTCCGGCCAGAATAGTATTTTCCTAGCCGAAGGAATCATCTCTGTTGAGGTTTTTGACATTTTCCTTTTGTATTCGTTTCTTGGATTTAAACAATCGAATGAAATAGTTTATTGAGCAAAAGAATTAGAACGCAGTTCAACTTGAATTACACTCCTTGGCATAGAGAGGAGCTAACTTCAACCATAGACAATAAGCTACACCAAGACGCGTAGGTAGGGGGTTAGGATTTGTCTGATTTGAAGCGCCCTCTGCACGATTACCTTGGGGTTTGAAAATATGTAATTGAACTCAATTGCAACTTTTTTCCTGTGCTTTACCACAAATTTTCAACCCAATGGAATTGAATGTTGTATCCTGCATACGGATGAGAGCTGGGCAAGAGTGGCTTCCATTTAATTGGGCCGGTGATGCTACCACCTGGCGAACGGGCCATAATGGATAGACCAACTGACAATGAAGGATTTACCAAGCGCCTGCACATCTTGGTGTAGTTCATTGTCTTTGTTTCGACGGTGCTCTAGATTAGGGCTTAAGACCTCAGTTTCTTCAGTACATCAAATGGGATTTATATTGCTTAGATCGAATCTGACTACAGGAGTTCATCGAAAGGCCGAAAATGATTTTCCACAAGAAAAATAGCAGACGTTTCCAGAGAAGGGCGGCTAGGTGCAGACGAGCTGTTTATTAACTGCTACATGAAGAGGTGAATGTCTGTATTTACATTCAACAGACTCGAAGAGCATTCAACAGACTCGAAAAAGAATATCAGTGCATGCTATTGATGCCTGACTGATTTTTTTAAGTGTTGGGTAAAATTAAGGTTTCATTGAACTTCATAGTCCAAAAGTGCGCTCCGGCTGACGTCTCAGATGAAGCCACAAAGAAAACGACAACTGTTTAAGGAAATGCATGAGCGGACATTCACCAATATTGGATTTAAAATTGCGAACATAAGAGTACTTTGCATCATGATTGCGGAGAAGTGTACAGGGTGTAGACTCCTTAAATAGGGAGTGTGCCAGCCACCTGGTGAATCAAGATTCTTGATCAACAAATTAGTATATTGAATCATGGTGGGTCATAAAATTTACCAGCACAAGCTGGGGAGGAATTATAAATCGGATGTTTTCAAAGGAAAGTGCTACGTACGTACGTCGTCCAAGACTAGGTGTCTGATAAGCTCTGCTCTACCGAGTCGCGTTAAATCCCATTTACTCTATTATAAAGCTCACTATTTATTGTTCCCGAATTTTCTTTCCTAATTTTCGGCATTCATGCAAACCTAGGTTTCTGTTTAATATATAACAAATTATGTTAGATAAAAAAAGTTATTGATGCATTTACGATGGATTTCAATTGTAACGAGGTTTTGGAATCGATTAAGAAATAGCAACGTTCCGATGGTGTTGTAATATATTGTGTTTCGGGAACCTCACGAACCTCATCTTACAGACCAGAATCAATTCAGAAATAAGAAAAGAACAGTTGACAATATCATGATTTGGAGTCGCGTAAGCAAACTTAGTTTTTTGATGGTTTCATTTACACCATAACACATTTAATTACTGAACCCTTACTTCAATCACGATCCCGTCAAATACCTCTATACCCCCTTATACATCAGTCTTAATGTTGTATACGTATCATCGTTCCAAACATATCATCTCTGATCTGTGTCAGCTCCTCTCCCCTTTGTATGTCTCGCTTACTCGTTCATGTTAATCAGACTCTTTCAAGTCTTACTGAGGCTTACAATTTCTTCTAATCCACGTATAATCTTCAGACTCATACGTACATGTTTCCAAAGCCGTATGGTTGTTAGAGAACCACAACTATTTTCCATCTAACTTCTTCCGAACTGTGTATTTGTACGTCTCTTAGCCAGCTTAGCTGTTTATAGTGAGCATTAAATAGTGTTGAGTGAGACTGTCGTACATTCGCATCCCATCGTTATGGTTCACTTCCCTCTCTTGGTCTGACAAAGCCCTGCGAGTCAATGAAGTCATGACTCATGGGATACAATTTATATCCGTTTTTCTCCTACTCAACGGATCACAATTGAACTAACCGATTATGATACAAGAAAACTAACTGAGCAAAGTTAGGACCTCTAGCGGACCCCTAGAGGGCAACAGTTAGGACCTCTAGCGGACCCCTAGAGGGCGACTGGAGTGAACTTTTCAATCCTTTTTTTTCCGCTTATGAAAAAATGAGAGGTGGGAGCTTTGACGACATTTTTCTTCAATGCTCATAATTTATGCATTATCCACATATAAGATCGGTTAAGCAATTGATCACATGTATCAATATACTAGGATGTTGAGTGACCTAAATTCTTCATCTCCGGTCCATATACTGAGCGTATATAAAACATAGTAAGTAGGCCGACAATCAAGTCAGTTAAAAAACATCATGTATTTTTTATTATTTAAATTTTTCTTTTCAAAAAGATTAAAGTTCTGGATTCAGTATGGGATAAGCCATAATTTCGATACACAATAAAACATAGAAAAAAACAGTTGACTTTTTATATGACCAGCCGGCATCATGTTAATTGCAGTGACCACACACTACTCAATACTCTGCTCGCGACCAGAGAGGGTAACTTAACTTAACAATACACCGATGCGAGAGGTTACATTGACAAATTGCGCCAGCATTAAGTCAACTACTGTGGCCAGCAAGGGCGCACAAGGATAAGACACAAATAAATGGTCTTAGCAGGCTGCGTAATTGGCCCGACGTTTGAGGGCCGTGCACTCAAGTCTTGCCGAAAATCCAATAGTTTATCAAAACTGGGAACTCGCACCAGGTGCCTGTTCCGTTTTGTACCACCCTCTGGTGGAGGCTGCAGAGATTATATGCCGCAAAATTTGCTCACCATGAATGATCTTACCCCTATTCGGAAGATGTCCGAGGAGATTCACAACCGTCTTGCTAGGGAGCAACATACTGTCCATGAAACAACATACCGAGGCGGCCTAAATCCCGTGTAGGAAACAACATGCTGAGGTGGTCTAAATCACGTCCAGAGAACGGCATACAGAGGCAGTCTATATCACGTCTATGGAACAACATACTGAGGCGGCCTATATCGCGTCTAGGCAGCCTAGATTTCGTCTAGGGAACAACATACTGAGTTGACCTATGTCATGCCAAACACCGATGGAGGTGTACCCCTTAATCTAATCTAATCTGAGGCGCTGCTTGTGGCCAAAAAAGGCGGTAAACATGGTACAATAATGGCATTAAAAGGCGATTGAAAGGCCCAAAAAAAAATTGTTGTGAAGCATAATGATACTGGCACATTTTTATAACAATTGGATATACGGTTTTGAGAGATTCCACCTCTTATAGTTTAAGGTTCGTGTCGTATACTTTTTCTTTGAACGTTTTCATCTGGAAACAATTTGTTACGCAAAAAACTTTCAACTTCACGAGGTGGTATTTGGAAACCGTTTGAGTAATCGTTCGCTATTGTTACGGCATCCGTATTTTGCATATTTCTTCATCGTAAACTTTTTCCTTGTATGACGCTGGATCTTTACCTTAGCGATCCACTCAACTTCTGGTCACACTCATTCCGCCACACCGCAAGGAAAACCGCCCACTGCCCCACCGTAGCTCAACGTTGAATACCGCCCTCTGCCCCACCATGGCTCTACGTTGAATACCGCCCTCTGCCCCACCACGGCTCAACGTTGAATACCGCCCTCTGCCCCACCATGGTTCAACTGGAAATATCGCCCATTGTCACCACCGTGGCTCAACTGTCAATACAACCCACTGTCCACGGTGGTTTAACTGTGAAAACCGCCCCTGCCCTACCGTGGTTCAACTAGGGCCTTGTATTAAAGAGTGAGTATATAAATAATTAATAAATCAAT
>SDVV010026876.1:0-12190 GCA_016164225.1 Gammarus roeselii | reverse complement strand
TATATATATGTCAATATATGTATATGTAACGGTATATATTTAATATACATACAACAATGAACGAATAGTGTACAGACACATTAGTAATAATTTACGCATACATCACAATATATGACTGTCAATGGACGGGTCTTCGTGCCGCTGTCGGCGTGGGTACGATAGATGCTCTCTCCAGAACCACAATTCATCCAGAATCTGCCAGCCTTCACATTAACCTACGGCCTGTATCCGTGTTCACAGGTTGTTATTTGCAATGATCATTTATGGCCAAAGTGTCTAGATTTTTTGTAACTCCATGTTCAATTAACCTGTTCAAGTGTCTCTCTTATGTACATGTACTCCGAATGCTGGAAATACATCACCACGAGGTAATAAATGCAAAACACGTTTCCTACGATAGCGCATCTTAAAATATCAGGACCTTGAACAGGCAAAACAGTTTCCATGGTTCGTTATAAGAATCCCAGGCACCTTTCCCACACTTCGTCCGAAAACGTGTAAAAAATGTTATGAAATAAATTTAATTCCATGGATCATTCGAAAGGTTTCTGGGTTCTCTGTACGAGAAGGTAAATCTGTGTTTTCTGGGGCAAGGGAACACTCTTGCATCGATCACCGTCTCCCTAATAACATATCATCATTCCTCTGGCAAGGCAGCACTCGTGCATCGATCATCTCGTCCCTAACAACATATTACTCCTCTGGCAAGGGAACACTTGTGCATCAATCATCTCGTCCCTAACAACATATTACTCCTCTGGCAAGGGAACACTTGTGCATCAATCATCTCGTCCCTAACAACATATCATTCCTCTGGCAAGGGAATACTTGTGCATCAATCATCTCGTCCCTAACAACATATTACTCCTCTGGCAAGGGAACACTTGTGCATCAATCATCTCGTCCCTAACAACATATTACTCCTCTGGCAAGGGAACACTTCTGCATCAATCATCTCGTCCCTAACAACATATTATTCCTCTGGCAAGGGAACACTTGTGCATCAATCATCTCGTCCCTACCAACATATTACTCCTCTGGCAAGGGAACACTTGTGCATCAATCATCTCGTCCCTAACAACATATCATTCCTCTGGCAAGGGAACACTTGTGCATCAATCATCTCGTCCCTAACAACATATCATTTCTCCCGCAAGGGACACTCGTGCATCAATCATCTCGTCCCTAACAACATATCATTCCTCTGGCAAGGCAGCACTCGTGCATCGATCATCTCGTCCCTAACAACATATCATTTCTCCCGCAAGGGACACTCGTGCATCAATCATCTCGTCCCTAACAGCATATCATTCCTCTGACAAGGCAGCACTCGTGCATCGATCATCTCGTCCCTAACAACATATCATTTCTCTCGCAAGGGGACACTCGTGCATCGATCATCTTCTCCCAAACAACATATTATTCATCTGGCAAGGGAACACTTGTGCATCAATCATCTCGTCCTAACAACATATCATTTCTCCCGCAAGGGGCACTCGTGCATCAATCATCTCGTCCCTAACCACATATCAATCCTCTGGCAAGGGAACACTTGTGCATCAATCATCTCGTCCCAACAACATATCATTTCTCCCGCAAGGGGACACTCGTGCATCGATCATCTCGTCCCTAACAACATATCATTATTCATCTCAAGTCAGGTACTTCTTTTTTGTTTCATTGTCCCCACCGGCTTAGAATTTTCCCCTCATTTAAACCACCACCCTCAAACCTGTCCCCTTCCTTCCTCACTGTCTCTCCCTCCTACCCTCCTCTTCATCTACCCTACCCGCCCTCCCTCCCCTATCTTTTCCTCTCCACTATCACGCTCTGATCTTGATGACTCTGATAGCATCAGTGTCCGCCTCCCCCTCCCCTCTTTACCTTCATTTGCCCCCCTCACCATCCCCACCCATTTCCTAAGTAACGTTGGCCGCTCCAATACCGACCCTTATATCTCTCTCCCGTCGCTCCTCTCACTCTCGGATTCCCATTCCTGTTATATTAATGTTTATAGGAAGTGCTTAATAGACCCATTTACGTACGAGCATGTGTCCTTTAATACTGATATCGTGATAATGGAGCAGAGTTAGTGTTATATTGATTCCTCTGTTCCCTTGAGATGTATGCATGCTACCACCAACAAGAAAGCCTAGCACGTTACATTGCTTAGTACTTACAGCAAGCGGTTGTTAGACGAGCGTGCCCTGGAGCCTTCAAATGTAGGATCATGTTCTCATATCACGCGCTGGAATCCTTCCTGATAATCCGTGGCATTACACATCACTGCAAAAGCTCTGCTAGGGAGGTGATAATCACTATGATCCATGAGAGTTGGTGCAAATCTTGGCTGCAGAGGTTCATCTATGTCAGGACATAGCTTATACTTTGCTCATCTTATTTTCTTTTGTTTATCTTGTTCTCCGTGACATGGATGATACCTGCCCACAACACCGTCATACACTCCCAACAATATACGAACATCACCCAGTGCATCTATAACATTCCAAATACCCCTCCCCGACGCTGGGTCATTGGGTGTGGATGAGGGCGGCGGACCTTTCAGTGCTACCTACCCCAACCCCGCCCTCTTAATACAAAGCGACTGGGAACGTGCAAATGATACCAAACTGGCTGAACTCAATAACAGGAATATCGCTGATCCAAACAAGTGATTCGTGTAGCAAATAAATGATTAAGTTCCCACAACAGCGCTTGGCATGGGATAGCCTTCGATAGCCTTCGATAGCCTTCGATATGCCTGACAGTGTTGGATAGCTGGAGATAGCTAGCGATAACTTGGCCTTCACTGGCTAGCCTGCTACTGATAGCTTGAGTTAGCTTGGTTTCCTCATGGCTGAGAGTGATTTGATGGTGGAGGAAAGAGCAACGACCTCAGAGGATATCTCAAGATAAAAAGAGATTGAACACCACACAGTTGGTTAGGGTTGAACAACTCACGAGAGCCTTGGATAGCTCACAAGAACCTTGGATGGATTACAAAAGCCTTGGATAGTTCACGCGAACCTTCGATGGCTCACAAATGTCTTGAATGGATCACGAGACCCTTGGATAGCTCACGAGACCCTTGGATAGCTCACGAGACCCTTGGATAGCTCACGAGACCCTTGGATAGCGCCAAACAGCTTTGGATGGCAGGTAGCAGTGCTTGACGAGTCAAAATAGTTTGGGTTATTGACTGGCGACACCAATGCAGACTGGCATAGAGAATGCTGCTTGGAGCAGGGAGACGACCATCACGCTGGTAGAGGGTGCTACTTGGAGCAAGGAAGACGACTAGCACGAGGGCAGAGGGCGCTGCTTGGAGCAGGGAGACGACCGTCACGTAGGTAGAGGGTGCTGCTTGGAGCAGGGAGACGACTAGCACGCGGGCAGAGGGCGCTGCTTGGAGCAGGGAGACGACTAGCACGCGGGCAAAGGGCGCTGCTTGGAGCAGGGAGACGACTAGCACGCGGGCAGAGGGCGCTACTTGGAGCAGGGAGACGACTAGCACGCGGGCAGAGGGCGCTACTTGGAGCAGGGAGACGACTATCACGCTGGTAGAGGGTGCTGCTTGGAGCAGGGAGACGGCAAGCGCCCGGGCAGAGGGCGCTACTTGGAGCTGGGAGACGACTATCACGCTGGAAGAGGGTGCTGCTTGGAGCAGGGAGACGACTAACACGCGGGCAGAGGGAGCTACTTGGAGCCTGGAGACGACTATCACGCTGGTAGAGGGTGCTACTTAGAGTATGGAGACACTATCACGCTGGCGGAGGGCGCTGCTTCGAGTAGGGAGAAGATTACTACGCTGGTGGAGGGTGCTGCTTGGAGTAGAGCAACGACTATCACGCTGGTAGAGGGCGCTGCTTGGAGTTGGGAGACGACTATCACGCTGGTAGGGGGCGCTGGTTGGAGTAGGGAAACGACTCTCACGCTGGTAGAGGGCGCTGCTTGGAGTTGGGAGACGACCATCACGCTGGTAGAGGGCGCTGGTTGGAGTAGGGAGACGACTATCACGCTGGTAGAGGGCGCTGGTTGGAGTAGAGAGACGATTATCACGCTAGTGGAGAGATATGCGCACTGAACGGAAGAGACGACAGTGTTGAGCAGGGAGACATGCCCTGGCTGGCTGGTATAGAGACAGACCACAGCGCAGAAAAGGGAAACATGCCGTGACTGACTGGTAGAAACCGACATCGACGCAGAGGAGAAAGATAAACAGGACTAGTAAAGGGCACTACGCAGAGGAGGGATTCTAGCATCGGCTGGTAGAGAGCGCTACGCAGAGTAGAAAAACATGAGGTGGCTGTTAGAGGGCGCGGCGCAGAGCAAGGAGACGAGGGGTGGCTGCTAGGAGGCTCTGCGTAGAGCAGGGAAACAAGAAGTGCCTGTGCGCAGAGCAGAGAGACAAGGAATGGCTGTGCACAGAGCAAGGGGACAAAGGGTGGCTTTGCGCAGAGCAGGGAGACAAGGGGTGGCTGTGCGCAGAGCAAGGGGACAAAGGGTGGCTTTGCGCAGAGCAGGGAGACAAGGGGTGGCTGTGCGCAGAGCAAGGGAACAAAGGGTGGCTTTGCGCAGAGCAGGGAGACAGTGGGTGGCTGTGCGCAGAACATGGAAACAAGGGTTGGATTTGAGCAGAGCAGGGAAACAAGGGATGTCTTTGCTCAGAGCAGGAGGCCATGGGATTGTTATTAGAGATTGCGCGCAGAGCAGGAAGACATTGGGTGTTTTTTAAAGGTTGCTGCGCAGAGCAGGAAGACACGGGACGACTGTTAGTGAGCGCTGCGCAGATCAGGAATATATATGGTGGCTGTTAGAAGGTGCTGCGCAGAGCAGAAGACACGGGGTGACTGTTAGTGAGCGCTGCGCAGATCAGGGATACAGGGGGTGGCTGTTAGAAAGCGCTGCGCAGAGCAGGGAGACACGGGGTGACTGTTAGTGAGCGCTGCGCAGATCAGGGATACAGGGGGTGGCTGTTAGGAAGCGCTGCGCAGAGCAGGGAGACACGGGGTGACTGTTAGTGAGCGCTGCGCAGATCAGAAATACAGGGGGTGGCTGTTAGAAGGCGCTGCGCGGAGCAGGAGACCAGGGGGGCTGGTAGAGAGCGCTACGCAGAGCAGGGAGACAAGGCCTCACTGGCTGAGATAAGGGAGATTGGCAAGCCGAGCTGGCGAGTTCGTTGATAACAAGCGATAACCACGCCCCCTGGTGAATTGAAAACACAGAACAGGGATTGAGGGGCTCAGGCAATGGCGGTGCATGAGAGAGAGAGAGGGAATGACGAGAAATACAAAGTGTGGATGGAAGTAAATATTTTCTAATGGTTTTGTATAACTTCATGAATAGTGACAGAGAGTGACCGAGAGTGACAGAATGTGACAGAGTGTGACAAGTAGAGTGGCAGAGGATTGTGTACATTGTGATGTGCATCTGTAATTTAGGAAAGCAGGGAGGGACCGTTAGGGAGGAATCATAACGGAGTAATCATTAGGGAGTGATCAATAGGGAGTAATCATTAGGGAGTGATCAATAGAGAGTAATCATCAGGAAGTGATCATTGGGGAGTGATCATTAGGGAGTGATCATAAGGGAGTGATCTTTGGGAAGCAATCATCAGGAAAAAATCATTAGGGAGTGAGCATAGGGAGTAATCATCAGGGAGTGATCTTTAGGGAGTAATCATTAGGGAGTAATCATCAGGGAGTGATCATTAGGGAGTAATCATTAGTGAGTGATCATTAGGGAAAAATTATCAGGAAGAAATCATTTATGAGTGATTTCATTAGGGAGTAATTATTAGGAAGTGATCATTAGGGAGTAATCATCAAGAAGTGATCATCAGGGATTAATCATTAGGGAGTGATCATTAGGGAGTAATCATTAGGCAGTGATCAATAGGGAGTAATCATCAGGAAATGATCATTAGGAAGTAATCGTTAGGGAGTGATCATTAGGGAGTGATCATTAGGGAGTAATCATCAGGGAATGATCATTAGAGAGTGATCATTTGGGACTGATCATTAGGGGATAATCATTAGGGAGTGATTAATAAGGAGGGATCATTAGGGAGAAATCTTTAGGGAGTGATCATTAGGGAGTAATCATCAGGAAGTGATCATCAGGGAGTAATCATCATGGAGTGATCATTATGGAGGAATTATTAGGGAGTGATCATTATGTAGTGATCATCAGGGAGTGATCAATAAGGAGTAATCATGAGGGAGTGATCATTAGGGAGTGATCGTTAGGGAGTAATCAAAATGAAGAAATCATTAGGGAGTGATTATTAGGGAGTAATCATTAGGGAGTGGTCATTAGAGAGTAATCATCAGGAAGTGATCATCAGGGAGTACTAATTAGTAAATGATCATTGGGGAGTGATAATTAGGGAGTAATCATTAGGGAGTAGTCATCAGGAAGAAATCATTAGGGAGTGAAATCATTAGGGAGTAATCTTTAGGGAGTGATTTCATTAGGGAGTAATCATTAGGAAGTGATCATGAGGAAGTAAACATCATGAAGTGATCATCAGAGATTAGTCATTAGGGAGTGATCATTCGGAAGTAATCATTAGGGAGTAATATCTAGGGAGTGATCAATAGGGAGTAATCATTAGGGAATGATCATTAGTGAGTGATCATTAGGGAGTAATCATCAGGGAGTGATCACTAGGGAGTGATCATTAGGGAGTGATCATTATTAAGTAATCATTAGGGAGTGATCAATAAGGAGTAATCATTAGGGAGTGATCATTAGGGAGTAATCTTTAGGGAGTGATCATTAGGAAGTAATCATCAGGGAGTTATCATTAGGGAGTGATTATTAGGGAGTGATAAATAGGGAGTAATCATTAGGTAGTGATCATTAGGGAGTAATCATCATGGAGGGATCATTATGAAATAATCATTAGGGAGTGATCATGATGGAGTGATCATCAGGGAGTGATCGATGGGGAGTAATCATGAGGGAGTGATCATTAAGGAGTAATCGTTAGGGCGTCATAAGGTAGAAATCATAAGATAGTGATTATAGGGAGAAATCATTAGGGAGTAATCATTAGGGAGTAATCATTAGGGAGTAATCATCAGGCAGTGATCATCAGGGAGTAATAATTCGGAAGTGATTATTAGGGAGTGATCATTAGGGAGTGATAATTAGGGAGTAATCACTAGGGAGTAATCATCAGGAAGAAATCATTAGGGAGTGATATCACTAGGGAGTAATCTCTAGGGAATGATCATTAGGGAGTAATCATTAGGGAGTGATTATTAGGGAGTGATCATCAGGGAGTGATCAATAGGGAGTAATCACGAGGAAGTGATCATTAGGGAGTAATCGTTAGGGAGTTATCATAAGGAAGATATCATTAGGGAGGGATTATTAGGGAGTAATCATCAGAAAGTGATCATAAGGGAGTGATCATTAGGGAGTGATCATCAGGGAGTGATCAATAGGGAGTAATCATGAGGGAGTGATCATTAAAGGAGTAATCGTTAGGAAGTAATCATAAGGAAGAAATCATTAGGGAGTGATTATTAGGGAGTAATCATCAGAAAGTGATCATTAGGGAGTAATCATTAGGGAGTGATCATTAGGGAGTAATCATTAGGAAGTGATCATTAGGGAGTGATCATTAGGGAGTTATCATTAGGAAGTAATCATCAGGAAGAAATCATTAGGAAGTGATATTAGGGAGTAATCATCAGGGAGTGATCATCAGGGATTAATCATTAGGGAGTGGTCATTTGGGAGTAATCATTAGGGAGTGATCAAGAGGGAGTTATCATCAGGAAGTGATCATAAAGGAGTAATCATTGGGGAGTTATCATTAGGGAGTGATCACTAGGGAGTGATCATTAGGGATGATCATTAGGGAGTGATCATTAGGGAGTAATCATCAGGAAGTAATCATTAGGGAGTGATCATTAGGAAGTGATCTTTATATGCAACGTTTTTGTCGACTTTCAATATATCATAGTTGTTTAGAATGAAGAAGGTTGACATCATAAATATTTCTCGTCATCACTGGCAGTGCCGTGGTGGATAAAACAGGCACTTTTTAGCATAAAATTTGTAAAAGTCAACAAAACATTTATGGATTTAACCCGTGGCAGCTGGCAACACTCAAGTGGTAGCTATCAAAGCTCTCTCAGGAACATCGAATGGCAGTCTTATATCATGACTAGAAATACCTCGTAGAGCAATCAAATGACGTCTTTACTGCACAGCTGGCGTAAGCACTACAGGTGGGGGAACACAGCACAGGTGGCGTTGTCACTCTACAGGGGAAGGAGCACTGCCCAGCTGACATAAGCACTCCACAGGTGGCGGAACGTTGGAAGCTCAATTTAGAATCACCCATAGCACCGACTAAAAGGTGGCGTCTCCTCACCGTGAGAAACGGACTTTTTTTCAACCTCCAAGCAGTAGAAGTTTGGATGGAACATATTTCCGATAACTGCGTTGTATGGGGACATTATTAGTGCCTCAGGCAAAATTATTTCCTCAGACAAGTTTTAAACAATCAGTTATGACAGGGTCTATGACAAAACGTTCCATTACGTGGGTGAACACTCAAGGGTTTATGGGTCACGGCAGATGAAATTATGGGCTCTAAACGCAAAAAATGAGGACTTATGCTATTCACTTCATGTGTTTCATCGACTTACTTCATGTGTTTTATTTACTCTGGTGTACTATTACAAGACGCAGGTCATGATGTATGACGGGAAGAAAATATCCATTCCTGACACAGGTCTGATGAGAAGATCATGCACTGGCGTACGCTTTTAAAAGGATTTTGCTGGTGTGATAGTACACCAGAGACAACTGGCGTGATAGCACACCAGAGACAACTGTTGTGATAGTACACCAGCGACAACTGTTGTGATAGTACACCAGAGACAACTGGTATGATAGTACACCAGAGACAACTGGCGTGATAGTACACCAGAGACGACTGGTGTGATAGTACACCAGAAACAACTGGTGTGATAGTACACCAGAGACTACTGTTGTGATAGTACACCAGCGACAACTGGTGTGATAGTACACCAGAGACAACTGGCGTGATCGTACACCAGAGACAACTGTTGTGATAGTACACCAGCGACAACTGTTGTGATAGTACACCAGAGACAACTTGTGTGATAGTACACCAGAGACAACTGTTGTGATAGTACACCAGAGACAACTGTTGTGATAGTACACCAGAGACAACTGGTGTGATAGTACACCAGAGACAACTGTTGTGATAGTACACCAGAGACAACTGCCGTGATAGTACACCAGTGACAACTGTTGTGATAGTACACCAGCGACAACTGTTGTGATAGTATACCAGAGACTACTGGTGTGATAGTACACCAGCGACAACTGTTGTGATAGTACACCAGAGACTACTGGTGTGATAGTACACCAGAGACAACTGGCGTGGTACTACACCAGCGACAACTGTTGTGATAGTACGCCAGAGACAACTGGTGTGATAGTACACCAGAGACAACTGGCGTGATACTACACCAGCGACAACTGGCGTGATACTACACCAGCGACAACTGGTGTGATATTACACCAGAGACAACTGTTGAGATAGTGCACCAGAGACAACTGTTGTGATAGTACACCAGCGACAACTGTTGTGATAGTACACCAGCGACTACTGGAGAGATCACGTGTCTTTTGTAACCAAGCAATCATCCAAATCGTGTGGCATATTTTCCAAAATATAAATTTGTCTAATCACTTCATCAAAACGTCTATTGTAACACAGCTTGATATATTCCTTTCTGACTTATTGTAAAAATCTATTTTCTTCTACCTGCAAAACAAACCAAATTCCTATCATTCTTAGCCAAAAGCGTGTCATTAGAATGCGACCACACGTCGCCTCTCTTTTGTCAATGGAATATTATCCTATTGTGTCCCATGAATAACTTTTCCGCCGCAGTGTTACTTTACAAAGCCTTGAATTAATATTCTTACTTTGATAACGACTTTTTTATTAGATATATTCGTATGTACAATTTTCGTATCAATACGGATTTGCAAATTCACTGTAACTCATCAATACTGTTCCAAAGCTTTTTAAAATACAGAGCTGCTATTATTTGGATTTTGATTGCTGTATAGTAATGACGAGCAACCTAAAGTTATACCTGTTTGAACAAGTAGGTGCAGCAATTCTTGAATTGTAATTACTTTCTCTGTGCAATTTATTACGTCAACATTTTTTTTTTATTCATCATTGTCATTGTCACGTTAGCACAAACCTGGTCAATGTTAAGACTCATCTTGTATGACTCATTGAAATTATTATTCGATGTGCATGTGTAACAAGTCATGTTAACCACGCAGTAAATTTCCCAACTTGTGTTGGCGTATGCCAAACTTTGTGTGAGTAAATGTTTATTATACAATGTCAGTTAATCAAATAAATGTCAAATAAATGTATGTTTACTCATTTGACTGAATTGTCTTGGAATGAATAGTCCAATGATATATTTTTATCTGGCATTACATATGAACAATGGAGAACAAAGAATGTCTTCCATCAATGTCCATCGATGGGTGGCATGCTGGGAAAAATGCTCACTAAACTTAGTAGTAAGTTAATGTTTAGTATATCTAAGTAGCAAATGTTGTATTGAGAACGGTTCACACTGACGAAAACATTGTACATACCATCTGTGTTGTGTTTTCTGGTATTTATGTCATTTATCAACCTGTCATAATATCTCAATCAATTATAAGTCCCGTAAATCCCTGAAGGGCCCATGTGCCACAATGCGAGCAGGTGTCCGTGTCCCACGCCGTGAGCAGGTGCCACTTTGCCAGCGAGTGTCCGGGTACCACACAGCGAGAAATAGTCCCAGGTGTCACTCTGCGAGCAAATGTTCCAGGTGCCACGCTGCGAGCAGGTATTCCAGGTGCCACACAGCGAGCAGGTGTTCCAGGTGCCACGCTGCGCTCAAGCGTCACAAGTGCCACGCCTCGAGCAGGTGTTTCAAGTGACACGCAGTGAGCAGGTGTTCCAGGCGCCACGCAGCGAGCAGGTGCTCCAGGTGCCACGCAGTGAGCAGGTGTTCCAGGCGCCACGCAGCGAGCAGGTGCTCCAGGTGCCACGCAGTGAGCAGGTGTTCCAGGCGCCACGCAGCGAGCAGGTGCCACGCCTCGAACTAATAATATTGTCGCAGGGCCACGATGGGAGCAGGTGTCTCACTTGCCACTCTACGAGCAACTGGACCAGGTGACATGCTGCGTGCTTATGTCCTCGATGCCACGCTGCGAGAAAGTGAGAAAGGAGCCTTACTGCGAGCAGGTGTCCCAGGTGCCCCGCTGCAAGCAAGTGTCCCAGTAACACGTTGGAAGCAAGTGTACCAAGTGCCAAACTCTAAGCAAGGGATACAGGTTCCATGCTATTAGCAAGTGTCACTGAAGGCACCTTGCGAGCAAGAGTCCCAAGTGCAGCGCTGATACCATGTGTCCTAGATACAACGCTGAGAGCAAGTGTCCCAAGATTATCAAGGGTTCCAGTGTCACGTAGCGAGCAAGTGCCTCAGGGCCACACTGCGAGCAAAGGCCCTAGGTGTCACAAGGTGAGCCAGTGTCTCAGGCCGCACTGCGAGCAATCGCCCCAGATGCTACACTGCGAGAAAGTGTCTCAGTTTCGCACTGCGAGCAATCGTCCCAGATGATACACTGCGAGAAAGTGTCTCAGTTTCGCGCTGCGAGAAAGCATCCCAAATGATACACTGCGAGAAAATATCTCAGTTTCGCGCTGCGAGCAACCGTCCCAGATGCTACACTGCGAGAAAGTGTCTCAGTTTCGCGCTGCGAGCAAGCGTCCCAGATGCTACACTGCGAGAAAGTGTCTCCGTTTCGCGCTGCGAGCAAGCGTCCCAGATGCTATACTGCGAGAAAGTGTCTCAGGCCACACTGCGAGCAAGCGTCCCAGATGCTACACTGCGAGAAAGTGCCTCAGGCCACACTGCGAGCAAGCGTCCCAGATGCTACACTGCGAGAAAGTGCCTCAGTTTCGCGCTGCGAGCAAGCGTCCCAGATGCTATACTGCGAGAAAGTGTCTCAGGCCACACTGCGAGCAAGCGTCCCAGATGCTACACTGCGAGAAAGTGTCTCAGTTTCGCGCTGCGAGCAAGCGTCCCAGATGCTACACTGCGAGAAAGTGTCT
>SDVV010026875.1:0-12190 GCA_016164225.1 Gammarus roeselii | reverse complement strand
CTCAGGAGTTTGCTTGTCTGTCTCTTCATCTTCACTGTCTGATGTGTATGTCAGGAGTTTGCTTGTCTGTCTCTTCATCTTCCCTGTCTGATGTGTATCTCAGGAGTTTGCTTGTCTGTCTCTTCATCTTCACTGTCTGATGTGTATGTCAGGAGTCTGCTTGTCTGTCTCTTCATCTTCCCTGTCTGATGTGTATCTCAGGAGTTTGCTTGTCTGTCTCTTCATCTTCCCTGTCTGATGTGTATCTCAGGATTTCCCTGTCAGGGAAATCCCTTGAAGATTTTACTCCAGGAGCCTCTTGCATATTTTGTTAATTTTTATTTCAAGAGGGAAGGGAAGTCGGCCGTGCCAGTAATGGAACTGGGCCAGAAGCGAAGTCGGCCGTGCCCGTAATGGAACTGGGCCAGAAGCGAAATCGACCGCGCCAGTAATGGAACTGGGCCAGATGCGAAGTCGGCCGTGCCAGTATTGGAACTGGGCTAAAGCGAAGTCAGCCGCTCCAGTAATGGAACTGGGCCAGAAGCGAAGTCGGCCGTGCCCGTAATGGAACTGGGCCAGAAGCGAAGTCGGCCGTGCCAGTAATGGACTTGGGCTAAAGCGAAGTCAGCCGTGCCAGTAAGGGAACTGGGCCAGAAGCTAAGTCGGCCGTGCCAGTAATGGAACTGGGCCAGGAGTGAAGTCGGCCGGGCTGTTAATGGAACTGGGCCAGAAGCGAAGTCGGCCGTGCCCGTGATGGAACTGGGCCAGAAGCGAAATCGACCGTGCCAGTAATGGAACTGGGCCAGATGCGAAGTCGGCCGTGCCAGTATTGGAACTGGGCTAAAGCGAAGTCAGCCGCTCCAGTAATGGAACTGGGCCAGAAGCGAAGTCGGCCGTGCCCGTAATGGAACTGGGCCAGAAGCGAAGTCGGCCGTGCCAGTAATGGAACTGGGCCAGAAGCTAAGTCGGCCATGCCAGTAATGGAATTGGGCCAGAAGTGGAGTCAGCCGTGCCAGTAATGGAACTGGGCTAGGAGTGAAGTCAGCCGTGCCAGTAATGGAACTGGGCCAGAAGCGAAGTCGGCCGCGCCAGTAATGGAACTGGGCCAGAAGTGGAGTCAGCCGTGCCAGTAATGGAACTGGGCCAGAAGTGGAGTCAGCCGTGCCAGTAATGGAACTGGGCTAGGAGTGAATTGGTATGCAGTCGATGTCGGCGTCTGACTTGCTCTGTTCAGCGGAACAGTAACACAGGTTGGTGAGAGAGGCCGTATGTGTCCAACTTAATCTTCCGTAATGAACCGAATTGGAATCCTGAAATAAGACATTCGTGGCCTGAATCAGAAAATTTATTACCTTTTCTACTTGAATAGTGTTTATAGTGTCAACGTAATTTAAAATGACAAGTCGATTTATGCTGAATAGTGCCAGTTCTCACTTTTTACATGATAAAACAAGATGATTGAATTCATTTTTTTGTTTATAGTTTACCTTTAATTTTTATACTTCCCGTATAGCTCTGATTTTGATCTATTGCTCTATGATAATGAATGCTTGAGAAGCAACTTCTATCGCCAATCGGATGAATCACCTTTTAATCCTTAATTACATTTTAGATTACTCCATATAACTCCAAATTGCTCCGTATATAACTCCATATAATTCTATCTAACTCCTTATATCATCTTCCGTATATTCAACGAAACAGAAAACACAAATACCACGAGGTCTAGTTAGTTCCCAATAAAACTATCATTGGACTATAAGATTCAACGCTGCTGAATGATACCTAAGATATTGCAACCAGTATTGAGCACGGTGAAGTATTTATATATTTTTTCTAAAAGTAGCATCCATTTTTCAACCTAAAAATTCAGCCGGAGTAAGTTTGAAGAGCACCAAGATACAGTGGGCCCAGCATTGATTGGTACTGTAGTACTCACCGTATCACGATACAGTTGCTCGGGTCACTGTAACTCGAAGAGCTCGATATAAATATTAGAACATAGTGTATCCATTAATCATTGTCTATTTTTATACACTACGCAGATGCCCTGAGTTGTAGTTTTGTTTGTTCCTTCACTCTAGGAACTACAATGATAATATTTGCCCCGAAAGAGTTCTTAGGTTGGTCCTTCAAATTGACATTTCAGAAGGAGTTAATAAAATTCGTCATGAATAACTTTGTTGTCACGTCAACAAGAATCTAATTGAAGTAACACATAATTGAACTCCCCTTCAACATGTTTCGGTTTGAGGGCGACTCGGTATTCATCAGTAAATAAAGAACACCTATAGGATCAAACCCTAACTCTTAGTCAAAGCCCGTGCCGCCAGATTCAGTTCGAAAGATCTCACAGTTGCAAGCGGGTGGAATCAAGCATCTACACAGTCATCTACACAATCCTTCCTGCTTTTGTAATTCCTGAATAATTCCCGTCTACGAATTTCACCCCAGGAATTTCTGCGATTCTCCATGGCACAGCTCCTCCGACGAGCCGCCTCCATCTCCCTCCTTCCAGCAGTAACTCCTTTTCTCTCTGCTAGTGCAAATACTTCTTTGGGTGTGAGGCATACTGTACTTTAAAGGCTATGATACAAGTACCAAAAGGACTGCTATACAGTGGTTATAAAATTTGACTTTCCAATTAGTTTGAAATAAATATCTATTCAATTAGGATATTTATAATTTGCATTATATTTTACCTAAGTAGTTTGTATGATACGTTTGAAATACTTATTACCGAAATAAATAAGACAGCAACGCTCATCACCTGGAGAAAAATTCAAAATGTAGATGGGATATATATAGAGATAGTGAATACTATTCACCCTGGCTAGTCTTATTCATCAGCATACACAATATTGTTCCACTGTAAGAGAGACACAACATGTGTAACGACTTGCAACCATTGAGTGATAATCGAATACGATGTAACAGCCGCGTAAAGACTAACAAATATTGAGTATTAATCTAATACGATATAAGAGCCGTGTAACGACTTACAAATATTGAGTAATAACCTAACACGATGCAAGAGCCGTGGAACGACTTAACAGTTGAAACAGTGGGAACAGTTTATTACAACAAGATTGTAGAGTCTACATGCTATTTCATTTTTTATTTCCTAGATAATAAGATTAGCTTAGATAATAAGATTAGCTTAGATAATAAGATTAGATGATCAACACAGTCAAAGGCCTCACGAAAGACGAGAAATAGAGAGAATACAATGTAGTTTGCGTCTATGTTATTATATAAGTACTGCAGATGATTCTATATAGCTCTAGTTGTATTTTTATTGGTCCTGAAGCCATACTGGTTTTCATGAATCACTGTTGACGTTCAGGTAACGGAATAGTTGATTGTGAACTGTATTTTTCAAATATTTTGGAAAATAAGGGAAAACTGAGATGGGTAGACAGTTTCCTGTATTTCGTATCACCACCTTTGTAAATGTGTCACTCTGGCAATTTTTAATGTGTTAGGAAATTTTCCTTGAATGAAGGACTTGTTGGCAGTTGAAGCTTAGATTGGAGATTAAATATTTGCTAATTTCTTTATAATACTAATGGGACAACTATTGATATTTCCAGATTTGTTAATGAGATAAGATAATTGAGGTAATGTCCAGAGCAGTTACTGGGGAAAAATAGAGAGAATTAACATGAATGTTATTCGATAGATATTTGAGATGGTCGTTTTCATTGGTACTAGTTGTATCGGCAACATTTTCCCGACCTTCACAAAGTATTTATTGTCTATATTAGCTTTATCTTAATCTTCTGAGTATTTGTTATTGTCATTGATTATTTTTTTTAAAGGCTGGTTCCATTTGTTGTTATGTGGCCTAAATATGTTGTTGATCACCTTCCACGTTCGTTTTTGCATTTTGCCTTGCATGAACAAAGAAGAATAATGATTCCGTGTATTTATTTCTGATTTAATAAGAGCAGAAATCCAGGGTTTCGTTATGTATTTTGGAGAGACTGTTTTTGTTTTTAAAGGACAACAAGAATGATAACTTCCAACTGCTACAGAGGTTGATTGTTTAATAGCAAGAACACAGTCATTTCTATTTATGATTCTAGTGAAATCATATTGATTCAACTTGACAAACAGGTTTCTATTGTTTCATTATTTTTTAATCTGAATTTAATTTGCTCGTCTTTTTCCTTTGCTTCATTATTAAATATATTATTCCGAATCACAAATATAGCAAGTGGTCTGATATATCAGATGTTAATATGCCAGAGTTACAGTTATGCGGGTTTGTGATGAAGATATTATCTATAAGGGTGGCCTTATCTATGATTTTGTCTATTGTAGTTGGTTTTGATATTGTATGTATGTATGTATTGACATACAGCCGTTCCCACCCAATTAGAAGGATGGCTAAGTTAGGCTGGCACAGAGAGGGAAGGCGCCCAATCTCCCCGCCACAAGACCGCCGTGTCCATGTCGAGGCTCGAACTCGCGACATGCAGCAACAGAGGCTGGCACGCTAACCACTCGGCCACGGCGGCTCAACCACTCGGCCACGGCGGTTTTGATATTAGTTGTAATAATGCAAGGCTGTTCATTGAGCATAAGAGTTCTAAAGCCTCATTGTCGTTAACGTAATTCATAATATCTATAGTATAATCTACACATAGAATAAAATGATGAGTCCTTATGTCGTTACATGATTGGATAAATTCATCTAATTTGTTAATGAATAGATTAGAGTTGGCAGATGGTAGCTTGTGCGCTGTTGCTATGATCATACATATATTTTTCAGTTTAATTTCAACGAAAAGTTTTTCGATATATGGTATACTGACAGTACATTAGTCAAAGATTTTAGAGGTATATTTATCAGAAATATAGGTGCTGATTGCTCTTCCGCGTCCACCATCAGTTCTGAATGAGTGAAAGGAGTTATAGTTTTTCAAATGAATTAAATCTTTTGTGTCTTCTGTGAACCAGCTTTCTGTGAAGCTGACTACATCGAATTTATAAGTTAATGATTAGATAAATGAGTTAAAAATGTCACTTTTAGGTAATAGTGATCTGATGTTCTGGGGTAACAAAGCAAAGCTCGTCCTGGGATTTTTAGTACTGCAGTCTTATCTGTTAAAAGTATCTTCATTATAATATCCACTCTTCCTTTCAGTATTTAGATCAGGGTAGAGAACATTCAGATGGTTGGTATCAGCTATGAAAAATTAATGAAAGACAATTAAAACAAATAAAATGCATAACAGCACAACAACGGATTGAGTTAGTTGGCGTTTTTCAACTAATTTTAAACAGGAGAATTTAGTATGAATTGATATCTATTTTGATCTGGTGGGAATGGTAAAAAAATGTACTACGATGTAAAAGCAGGGCAATTACTTACAACTATTGAGTGATAATGTAATCTAACACGATGTAAGAGTCGTGTAACGACTCACAACAAGTGGATATCATATCCAGCATCAGAAGTATTTTTTATGCTTGGCCGGAACCAGCCAGCTGATTTCAACTGATTCCATGCCATTCCAGTCATGGTCTAGTTGCGATCGGTCAGGAGGAGGGGGGTGGCCAATTCCGGAAACTGTATCCAATACTTCCATGCAAATATGGACAGAATAATCTTAGAATGTATTCAGGTGCATGAATTTGTATCAGACTGGCATTATCGAGATAATTGTTTTCGTCTTCGATGATGAAGACATCAAAGGGTGCATTAGAGGGGAAGGAACGACTCAGTCAATCCTTGATGTTGTCAACACAATGAATATGGTCTATCCATAAAAAGACCGTCTTCGTTTAATATCTAATGATATTTAGGCAAGCGTAAATGTATCGAACAATGTATTCTTATTATCGACGGCAGCATTTAGGTTGGAGCTCGTTGAAGTCAAGATTAGTGGTGGAGCCCATGATACATGTCTAAATGATTAAAAAGTTTCTTCATTAGGGCGAGAAATACTTCACTATGTGTGTATATCAAGCAGTGACACATGGTAACGCCTTTATTCAAACACGTACATGGACGAGAGTCAGAGTTCGAATACGATTTATAATCCTGAACAAATTTTGGGGAAAAGATAATAGTCATCATGTGTATGTAATAATAGTCATAATAGTCATCATGTGTATGTAATAATAGTCATAATAGTCATCATGTGTATGCAATAATAGTGATAATAGTCATCATGTGTATGTAATAATAGTCATAATAGTCATCATGTGTATGTAATAATAGTCATAATAGTCATCATGTGTATGTAATAATAGTGATAATAGTCATCATGTGTATGTAATGTTTTGCAGTCTGCAATAGTTGAATTTATCTTATTGTCAATGAATACCCTCTTACAAGAACCCATTAATGTTAAGTGTATGAAATGTTCACTTTAGTTAATCCTAATAACACTTACCAACCGTTCTGCCTTAAAAGAAACGAAAATTGTTCATTTCCGAATCGTGATTAGGTCAAGTACCCTACAGTGCTTTCTCGTTTGAATTTTTTCAATTTATCTATAGTGAAAATAATACACTTTATAAAGTATAATTGCAAACAGGTGAGTGCAGTCTGATATGAAGTTTCTATTCGTACTGTTGATTTGATTGTTGTGCGGAGCATAAATCTTTCGTGCTGTGGAACAGCAGAGGGTAACCTTTTTTTTTCAATAAAAAGCATCATAACTTTGTGCACAAAATCAGTTTTTGTATGAATGTCTTCAGAATTTATATTATTTTCAAATTGACAATAATGGAGAAGAGTTCTTCATTTTTATTCGCGCAGGATCAGTGACTCGTATATGTCGAAAAATTTAGAGTTCGCTGAATGTGATTCACGATCAATAAAAACATGCTTCAAATCGTAA
Organism: Gammarus roeselii; assembly: GCA_016164225.1. Classification (NCBI taxonomy): domain Eukaryota; kingdom Metazoa; phylum Arthropoda; class Malacostraca; order Amphipoda; family Gammaridae; genus Gammarus; species Gammarus roeselii. The sequence goes on along the minus strand of SDVV010026875.1, from coordinate 5,354 downwards.
TCTCGTATAACTTCTCCCACAAACGCATCATATCATAAACGAAAAAGTTATAAGCATTCAATAAACGTAAAAGAACATGTCTGTAGAGTCCGCAATATGTAGTTGAAATATCATTTATCAATACTTCCAACAGCCCTTGCTCCATGTTCCAATACTACGCCTCGTGAACCAGCCCGTCGTCAAAAGAGCTTCATCGGATCAGCGTCAGCTGAGCAGCCTTCAGACCCAAGGTAGTAACGCTGAGGGTCTTCTTTCTGATCTGAGGGCGGTGGAGGGGCAGGTTTTGTTCCATTAAAAAAAATCGATTGAATCGCTTACCTCCTCCCCCCCCATGTTGCTTCACTGCGAGCTTATCCTTCCCTCGAGACGTGACCGGGAGATATGGTAATTCGGTATTCCAAGGGGCTGCATGCATTATGATACAGAGGAGATTACCGTAGTAGGATGTGTGGTGATTACTAAGGCAAGATAATGATATTTATTTGAAAAAATCAAATACTTTACTATAATATTCGAATTATGATTATTGAACTCATTTTGTTGCATCAATGATTTGTTAATTAACTAGAAAAATTAACGTCATTTAATTATAGTGACCGAAACAGTACGGGGTTCGTATTACACTAACAATAAATGAATGTCACCATTACCGTTCATTTGGAATATCAATGATCAAAACCAATACGGTAATGAGTGTCGCCCTTCCGTATCTCCGTTACTATTGGAGACATGCATGGTATTGGGTGTTGGTTAAGTGTTGACCTTTCTTAACTTCTCCAGTATTGAAGGTCTGTAGTAAGCGTGAGTTATTTAGATAGATCACTCGTACAATTTTGTTTAGGAACAATCGTGTATTTTGTTCACATAAGAGTTCTGCAATATAATCATCATTCTCTGATCAATAGGAGTTCCAGCGCTGCCATCTGAAGGAAGGTTATCGAATCACCGTTAACCCCGTATGGCGGATTTTTGTTCCATTCGCCGGTAACCCCGTCTGTTGGAATTTTATCTTTTCGTCGTTAACTCCATCTGGCATATTTTTTCCGATTTGTTGTTAACTCTTTTCGCTGATATTTTTTTGAGTCATTATTGACTGAATTTGTCTGAATTTTATCTAATCGTTATAAACCTCCGTTTGTCTTAAGTTTTACGCTTCGTTTTACGCTTCGTTAACCGGGTGTGTTCGAGTTTTATCGGTTTTTAATTGCGACTCGTCATTAACTGCTTTCACTAGAATTGCATCGGGTCGAGGTAAACTCAGTGGCCATAATTAGGGTTCGGTTACAAGGTTTGTTGGAATAAAGACGCAATATTTTCCTTCTAAGCATCTCGAATTCTGGTGAATTCTTCAGCTATTAAATAATAAACTGCACCTCCGATTGCTAATGAGCTTTTAGAAAGTTTTCTATAAGATGAATTGCATTATAAACTCTGCGCCAGGCATCTTTGTAACACCTAGAAATTTGACCTAGAAAAAACTTAACCGAATTTATAAATGCGGAATTCATCTTGACTTCATTCAAAAAGGAGTGCAGAAATTACATGAGTAAAAATAACCTTAGTTTGCTTTAATTTTCAGTTATTTTAATCGTTTTTCCCCATCATCGAAAGTGCTCTATTAAATTTTGAAAGACTTCTTCATCATGTTTCCAGCTAGAATGAAGATGATTTATTCGTATATTTTGGAGGTGGATCGTTTCTGAAGAATATGGCAAGAAGTCGATTGAGATGATGTCGATTAGTGTGATCATTTCGTCGGGCACAAACAATAGCCTATCACGCATTGAATAATTCACTGCAAAATATGCAAGCCAGATCGTTGAGGCTACTTTGATGTAGGTGATTTTCACCACGTGACACAAAAATTGAACGTCGTACTTTATTTCACAACAGGAATTGCAGTTAGTGAGCTCTTTTTTTGGTATGAAAGTTTGTATTTAATTGGCTTATTTTAATGTAAAGAATATTAATTGCAAAATAATACCAGCGTCCCAGTGCTTCACCAGATTACATTCCAAGCAACAACAGTGGAATCCTTCGATGTGATGCCCTAAGTCAAACTTCCCATCTCATCGCATGTCAAGCTAATGCGTTCAACTAATTGGGATGTTTAATTTTTACGCCGACAAGTTTTCTACACTCAGTTCATAAATGTTTAGAAACAATGTATCTGAAACCACCCTGTTTAGACATGGATCTAGATGAACGCAGGTGAACGGCTAAAGCGTTGCCGCTATAGACACGCAAGGGTGATGCAGGATGGAAGAGTTGGAGGATTACCGAAGAAAATTACGACTGGCAAACAACGAAACTCGGATGTGATTTTTATCCGATGTAGATTGCCATTTCAAAGCAGGAATCGTCCACTTGTTTCATTGCCATATTTATAATTTAACGAAATGAATTGAGCCACAGTATCAATATTGTTTATTACACTTTTGCTAGTAAAACACATTCCTAATCCGTTAAGCAACGTACTCAGAGCAATCAATTGCCTGCTTAGGGTTGGTCCCTGTAAACGGTCGTGGCAGATATAGAAAAAAACATTGACATTTTGCTCTGTAACGTTAATAAATAGCGAAAAACGATGTAATCGTCTATTGACTACTCCTTTGTATGTAAATTTATTATTCATTTTACACATTTTATTTGTTCACACGTAAGATATAAAAAGAGGGAAAATTTGAGCTTCATTTCATCATAATTGTACTAATATAACAGCGTTCCGGCACCTGAGTCATCCGCTGGGCTCCCGGCTGATATTTGCAGTGTATGGCAGAGGGAACCGAGATGAATTTTTTTCGGGTCCCTGCTCTGGAGATTGTTACAGAAACTCTATATTAGTGGTTATCGATGTGACAGAGGACAGTTCCCATCACTGGAAACAGCCCGGGGATCAGAGAGGTTTTCCAGTCAAGCAGGGAAAATCAGCAACAGCTTTTTATCCTCTCACTACAGATCCGGTCGGTTTTCTGAGCACTGCCATGTTCTGATGTTTTTTAGTGCAGTTCATGGTATTATCGCAGGCGGTGTCCAGTGCAAATGGGAGAGCTAATGGGTAAATTACAGGAGAGGGATAAGAGCAGAAGACTCGACTGGAGGTCGCCTACTCCAATGCTCTCAATTGTTTTCTCAATGTTACCAAATAAAAATAATCGATAATTTTTGTTTCCTTTACATAATAGTTTTATACAAAATTATCAACTCCAACCTCAATTCTGTTAGAAAAGAAGAGTAATAAATGAATAAAATAACTGAATTTGATCGTCATTTGTGGAGACAATGTTCATATTTAAATGACGTTTGTGTTTCAGAGTCTCTTACTGTGGGTTGGACGTTGAATAAAATGGCGGGGTCACGTCGAACAATTAGAAGAAATTCAAATGGCGATGCGGTTGCGATATTGTAGTTTTGATCGTGTCTTCGGGAAAACATAATATTAGTTATTGAATAATATTTATATTCTATTGTGCTGCCTTCAATGTGATCAGAGGTAATATTGTAACACAAATAGCATCGTATCACGTCATCGGTGGCATGTTGACATTATCGAAATATCAAGCCCGCTTTCACAATTTTTTATCTGTGCCAACAAGGCTTTATTACGGTCTGTTTTTCAACAGTTGGACTCAATTGTGAGGAGAGGCCGACACGCTACCCACTCGGCCGGGGATATTTGCAATGGGTGTACGATGTGCGTGAGATGGGTGCGCAATGAGTGTGCTGTGGGTGGGCAATGGGTGTGCGATGGATGTGCGATGGATGTGCGGAAAAACGTCAAGAAACGCTAGTCAATCCTCTTATTCAGGTCGTTTTTCTGGGGTTACATCCCTCATTATTTTTGTTTTATAGTCATAATCGCGTCCATCAATGCTTCGTTATCACTTCTTAGGAAATAATTTGTCGAAGTCCATACATATGTTTTTCCTTCGGGGGCGGGGGGGACGGGTTGTGAGCCAATGAGAATTGGCCCTTATTAATTTTCCGATTACGTGTTAAATGAACGACTTTAGGAGCTGCGTGACTTGTGTTCAACAAGTGCAACGCGAATACTCAACCATCCACTAATTGCCACGAAATCCCATCGAGCTCCGTAGATGGCACCGTCGAGCCCATTACATGGCACCGTCGAGCTCCATAGATGGTACCGTCGAGCCACGTAGATAGCACCGTCGGGCCTCGTAGATGACACCGTCGATTTCCGTAGATGGTGTCGAGAGTCGAAATAATAAGCTCAGGACATCGGCAACAGCATTATTGGTACCTGTATTTGGCGTGCGTGGTCTGGGTTGACTGATAAGAGCGTGGGGTGAAGAAGGATTACTCACAATATATAAATGCTTTGAATTGATTTTCCTCTGCCCTTTTTGGCCGATTTGGATAACGCATGTGGCTTCGTGACTACTGGGATCGGATTGGAGTTGTGATAAGCGCTGACTGGGACCACCTTCAAAACTAATGGAAGGGACATTGTAAGGAGGCAATTGTTCTCGTGTTACTTCTAGAACAAAATAAATTATGCTCCACAAAATCTGTTGAGGAAATGATCGTCAAAGGAACAAATTCGACGCTTTAAAAATGAATAAAACACGAGAGCCTATTATCGCATATGCCCAAATGTTCAAACACAGGAATGTAGACGGCTGACAAATTATGCCGAACAGTAAATCGTACCAAAATAAATGAAAAACAGTTTTGTGTAAAATGACGTTATAAACGTATGTTTTTACACTAGTCCGTATCACATTAAGATATTTTGGGATATTTTTAATTTTGAATTACATGGCCGACATTTTCTAGTCACCACCTTCTGAGAGGTCGTTTGTTTCCTTTGCCAATTAAGACGTGATCTTCCGCCTCCACAGCGACTGATGCGTTTCCTAAGATTGGACATGCTGTAGGCGGGAGTGGGGACGTGGGAGACATTAGGAAGTCAGGGACGGGTGACGGTGGAGAATTGCTTGGGTGGAAATAAATTGATCTGGGACTGTATTATTAGCCGTTACATCGGAAGTGACACCATCATCTTTACCAGAATAATGATGTATTTACTCAAAATAAGTAACGGAAAAATACATAATCATTCTGCTCTGATGTGCCTATCATTGGCAGGAAGTTCGATTTATACATTGGCAAACCGGTGCTTGAAATACCTTTCGTCAGGACTTCGAGGCATTGAGATCACTTGCACAAAAAATATACAAATGGTAATGGATGTTCAAAAATGCTTAAACATTCATTACTACGTTATTTATATTTCATGAAATTTTCTATCGACTAGTGTGTAGCTAGATTACCGAAGAAATCAAACCCAAAAGGATTCAGATATTAACACTTGTGCTGCCATTATTAAT
>SDVV010026874.1:0-12191 GCA_016164225.1 Gammarus roeselii | reverse complement strand
CTGATAGCCACTCGGTGGCAACAGGGGCAAGGTGGTGCGTTTGGTCCTATGTCGACATCCATCAGGTGGTTGTGAGTTATCCACGTGTGTCCCGTGCACAAGCGGTTGATGAACACTTGGTCTTTTCTGTTGTTGAACTTCGTTTCCCACTCTCCGACTGAGGGTTTGACTGCGAGCATCTTTTGTCCACTCTGCTGCCACATTTCATCCCATCGGGATGTTATATGGGAGTTGATGATAGGGAACCAGTCCCGGTAATGTGTTGCAAAAAATTGTTCTTGGTGAGTAGATGCAAGTTTAGCAAGCGAGTCCGCAAGTTCGTTTCCTCTTATTCCCGCGTGCCCGGGGATCCAGCAGAACTCCACTGCCTGACCCGGTTCGGTCATCACAAAGAGATCGTGCTGCATCTTACGTCGAACAGGATGTTCATAATGCAGTGCTTTAAGCTGGGTAAGGACACTCAGACTGTCTGAGAATACGACGTACTTGGGGAAGCGATTTGTTTTTTGCGATAGAGACGGCTAGTTCGAGTGCACGAAGCTCCGCAGAGAACACGGAGGCCTCTTGTGGGAGGGTGGCCGAGAGTGGGGTGTCCCCGCACACAGCGGCGGCTCCCACTCCGTCCGCGGTTTTAGAGCCGTCAGTGTATATGTGGCGGTGCTCTAAATTTTCTTCCTCGAGTTGTCTTAGGAATTCCTGCCGGTACGCGCTGGTTGGAGTAGTTGCTCTAGAATACATTTGCAAGTCTAGGTTGACCGGTGGTGGGTTGATCATCTATATTGGTGTGTTAATTTGAAGGATTCGGTAGGAAAATGAAGGCTTAATAGCTTTACATTGATGTTTAGCGGATCAGCAGGTTGTCCACACGTAGGGAAAACGGTGGGCATATATTCCCTTTAGCACCAAAAAGGCGCTTATCAGATATGTTGGTGATGTGGCTGATTGCTGGTTTGTTGATTAGACTTCTCGTCTTAAAATAGTATTGTAGTGAAAGTTCGTCTCGCCGGAGCGGAAGTGGAAGTTCGTTAGCGGGCACGTTAAGTGATTCGATTGGAATGGAGCGGAACGCGCCGGTTGTGATACGCAAAGCATTGTTTGCGATGGTCGAGAGTAGTTTGGGCTGCAGATCCGTAGACAACGTCTCCGTATACCATGCGCGATCGTATTATTGCTCTGAACAGCGTCCTTCCGGTGTCCATGTCGGCACCGCACTTCAGGGATGTTCCCAATTGGATAAGTACTGTCGACCTTTTGCAGCGAGTAGCCAGGGCTGCAATATTGGGTCGCCACGTGAGTTTAGGGTCCCACATAAGACCCAGGAATTTGATCGTTTCTTCGTATGCTGAAGGTGTGTTGTGCAGCGTTAGGGCTGGTTTCAGGTGTAAACCGGGCACAAGGGTTAAGTGCATGCTTTTAGTTTTAGAGGGCGAGAATCGGAATCCGTTTAGGGAAGCCCAGTTCCCGACTAGGTTTAGGCACTTCTGTAGTTCATGTTGAATTGTTATGAGGCTAGGGTGTCTGTAGCTTATTTGTAGGTCGTCCACGTATAGTGATGAGAGCAGTCTTCCATCTCAGGGAAGAATGTCGGCTAACTGATCGATTCGGAGGATAAAAAGAGTGACCCCGAGGACGCTTCCATGGGGGACGCCCATTTCTTGCCGATATGACGAAGACTGAATGTCGCCAACCTTGACCTTGAAGGTGCGATTTTGTAGAAATTGGTGGATGAAAAGTGGTAGCCGACCTCTCAAACCTTTACGGTGGAGATCCTTCATGATCCTGTATTTCCACGTGGTGTCGTATGCTTTTTCAACGTCGAAAAATATGGAAACCACATGATCTCTTCGGACGAAGGCCTGTCTAATGTCTGATTCTAATCGTACGAGGTGGTCCGTTGTGGAGTGGCGCTTACGGCCACCGCACTGGATGTTGTTAAGGCTTGCATGCATTTCAAAGTAGTCGACTAGGCGTGCGTTTATCATTCTTTCCATAGTCTTACATAGGACGCTAGTTAGGGCAATGGGACGATAGTTAGGTGGGTCGCTGTGACATTTTCCGAGTTTGGGTATCGGGATAATTACGGATTCCTGCCATAGGTTGGGATGTCCGCGATGAAGAATAGACAGTATCTCCGTTGACAGTATGTGGATAGGTCTGATTTTTACTCACACTTGGGAAAGAGGGGAGTTTCGATTGATTGTTTTAACTAATTGGGTCCAGCTTTCTCGCTTCTTCTCCACGCTAAGTTTGCGGAACACGGCAGCTTCCCTTTTCCAGGCTACTCGGTTCCTGGGGAAAACGTGCGCGGCGGAAGGCCTCGCACATCCTGTCACGCCGATCCTTTGCTTCTTCTACCTCCGGGCACCACCAAGGTTTTGGGAAAAAGGTTGAGGTAAGTATTGGGGAATGCATGCGGTAGCTGCACTTTGGAATTTTTCGTATAGATGAATGATAAGTTCGTGCTCTGAAATGTCTTCGGGAAAGCCCTCCACATCGTCCCATGCGACAATGTGCAGGTTGTGGCTGTTGACGGCTGTGTCAGCGGAGTCGCGAGTATAATAGAGCGGAGTTCCCCAGAGCTCAGTCCTTGGACCGATTCTCTTCCTGATACTTCTCTCCGACATTAACAATGAGGTTAAAACAGCCCGTTTTACCTCGGGTAGCGTAGCGGATGAAGAAAATTCTGAAGCTCTTCAGAGGGACCTTACTCTGCTCTACAAATGGGCTGACACAAACACGAGATTCAATAGTAGCAAATTTGAACTCATCAGGTACGGCACCAGCGATGGACTGAAGGAACGAACCGGCTACAGATCGTACGACGATAGTCCCATCGTTGTAGTGACTAATCTCTGGGAACTGGGTGTCACTATGAGCACTGACGCTTCTTTAGCTGCTCACATTTGTGGAATTGCACGCAAGGCCCGTACGCAAATGGGATGGATTCTGCGGGTCTTCGTAACAAGAGAAGACAGACACAAGCTCATATTGTTTAAAACAATGATTATCCTAATCCGTGAATGTTGCTGCCTGTTTTGAGACCCCAGGAAGGGCGGCAAACGTCAGGTGCTCGAGGGTGTTCAGCGCACCTTAACGAGCCGAATCCGTTCAGTCCAACATCTTGATTACTGGGAAAGGCTGAGGGTGTTGGGTCTCAGCTCGTTGGAGCGTAGACGGGAGAGATACATCATCTACGTATGGAAAATACTTCGTGGCCTTGTCCCAGTCCTGAACAGCGGCTCGGCGATTAAGGAAAAATGGAACCCAAGAACAGGACGACTCTGCGAACAGGGTCAAGTTAACAATAGAGCACTCGGACGAGTGGTCACAGAAAGAATGACGTCGCCCCCCTATCGGGGGTTTGCTCTCTTCAACTCGCTCCCGCAGAGGGTTCGGGATGAAGAGTGCTTCACGGTGGAGTTCAAGCGGGTGCTGGACAGGCTACTGAGGATCGTGCGAGACCAGCCCAACATGCCCCATTATAGTATCCAGGCACTGAGTAACAGCATACTCGACCAACTGGCTCTAATGAGGGTGGACGAAAATTTTCCAACACGTCCCACACCAAGCATGGCATCTACCTGATCCCTCCTCTCTCCTGCGACTTCGCGGGGACAGGGAGTTAGGTGGCTATCCGGGACGTCAGCGGTGTACCAGCATAGCCGAGGACGCAATGCGCCCAGAACACACATACAGGACCTACAGGTGTGTCAGTTGCGTGAAACAATAAACTAGTTAAGACTCTCGATGCGAACACAATTTCTCACCTGGAATATTAGCAAAGCGTCCGCGATAAACTCAGCATCGGTGGTGTATTTGACACCGTTCAGCTTTTCACGCATCGTCTGGAGATCCATTGGTTTCTTCACCAGCTGGTAGTAGTCCGGGACCTGCTCAAGCAACACCAACTTCAGCTATGTGTCTTACCGATTAACTCAAAACAATAACAAATACGTAGTACAGAACATAGAGCACAACCGAAACTTCGTCCACTCAAACAATATGAAGAGCCCGGGAATCTTTTTAATAAATGCTGCCATAACCGTAATAAATCATTGGGTCCAGTAAATATAGGAGTAAGGAAGCTCAAGTTGTGGAAGACATTGGATTGAACAAACACCTAATGGTCGGTATTCCAACGCTTCACGCACTAGTCTACATTGGAAATAAGGCACCTCATGGAAGACACACAAGGTTTGATAATTGGATGTAAGCGTACTCACGAGTTTTTTGTTGACGGGTTTGAGGAATGGCCATGCGTCAGGGTGTGCCGTTAGTTCGGAGAGCAGTTTGCTGAGCTCGCTCGGATGCAGGTCGTCACTCTCGACTACAGTTCTCCTAGCAGTGCTACTGCTGCGGCTGTTATTTGCCCCAGCGTTGGCTTCCGCTTTTTTTCGTTTGGTGGGGAGCGCTGAGCCCCCTGTTTCGTCCTCGCTGTCTGGAGAGCTCCTCTTGCTAGCGCGAGCTGGGCCGGATGGAGTGCTCTCGGGAGCACTCTTGCGCTTCTTGTTGCTTTCCTTCTTAGCTTTGCTACTCACTTTTAGCTCCTCAGCTGCAGGAGGTCGAGACTTACTTTTTTCCTTTTCTGAAAAATGAATTAAAGAAACGTAAGGAAGGAATAAGACAATCGTACGAAGATGCATGCACCACTATAAATTTCACAAAAAAGTACTGATGGCGAGATCGGTAGCTATCGTCCACTAGCTAGTATTCGCAAGCGCAATGACTAATTTTCACTTGTCCTTTCTGAAGGCAAATTGATCTACGCCCATTAGCCCACCTGGGTGTGTGCACTGCGGACAAAACCAGGCCCCGCGTGGGATCTTCCTGAGGAGGGCGCACTCCTTGTGGTAGGTGCGGGGACAACCATCGCAGCAGATCAGCTCACCGCCCACACCACACACCTCGCAGTAGTCGTCCTCATATCTGGACAACGGGGAAGAAACTATAAACAAGAGTCCTTGAAAAGGCTAGCAGAAAGCGTTTGAGCTCAACAGTTCAATAGACATAGAATTTTCAGAGTAGAGCTCACAGGACGCGTTAGAGTTCAACGACCACATTGCATTGGGGTTGAATGAGTCATCCTCATAGCTTTGCTAGGCCAAAAAAGTGCTGTGGCCTATAGACTTAAGGTCTCCACAGCACCTCGGCACGAGCTGTGATTCAAGAGCAACATAGCTAACCTACCTTAAGACCCTTGCAGCAATCTTGAATTGTTTTCCACTTTTGTTCAATAGCCCTTATATAGAGGTACCCTAGGTCAAAACTCTCAATGTTTCGATTCGCCAGGAATTCAAGCGTTTTCAAGCTAAAAGGACTCATGTACCTCGAATGCTTGCGGATGGGGAGGAGGTACTTGCCGGATAACAGCACTTCTTGTTTTAAATGCAACGAAGATAATGTTTGATAATGTTTGTAGTAACAATGCGATATAGTTCCTATTGCTGCAGCGCTCCTGCGCAGTGGCCTTAAGAGCACAAGTTTGAAGGCCAAAGTGCGTTGCAGAGAGCAAGGTCAGATTAACCATCAATTTATCAGTTTGTCAGTGGTATTATTATGATTATTATTTAATCATTCATTTCCATCGTCTGGCAATGGGTTTTAAATTTTGAAAGGGATTAGTTGTTGTTGAAGCTCAACCTCAACTCCTGCGATTAAGGAGCCACAGCAGGTGTGCAACCCAAAGTTCGGCATGTGCATGTGGGGAGTGCTTCAGCAGGTGCAAGCCTTTATGTCATGCCTACATCCCTGAAAAAGTTAATGCAGTCTCGCGGACGTTCGCACAGATCACATACACCCACTACCGACGTGACATTATGATCGGACCTGTCGGGTGTGCACAACGTCATGACTTACTTGACCGTATCGGGCGAGCCTGGGCATCGGAAAGCACATTCCCCAGTTTATACTGGTATGACTGGAGAGCCGAATGGTGTCCGCACCTCAGCCGTGACAGGTGGACTCTTGTCATCCCTAGGCAACCCCGACCTGTCCATATCGACCTCATATGTGGTGACTGTAGGACCGTGCTGACTGTTTCAACCCAATGCACGAGCTGTGACGTGGTTGTGTGTATTATCTGTTCCTGCATTGATGTGTTATTTTTAGGACGGGGAATTGTCGTAAAAAGACAGCCGGAATGTGCTGTCGGTGTTACTTGGTTTGACTTGAGTTCAATAGGTTGTAGCAGGGATGTGCCCGGTCTGCAATCTTGCTAAAGGATTGAGTCCCTCTCATAGAAAGATGACGTTTGAGAGGGGGGATACTGGTTTCCTTGAGCTAATAGGAAATGGGTGTGACCTGTGTACAGCCCATTTTCGATGTGTAAGGCAGTGTTCACTATTCTTTGTGGAGAATTAATTTGTGTCGGTGCAAGGTTAGAGGACCAGCGGTGTTAGCGTAAGTAGGTCTGATTTTGTCTGTGATGCCATTAGAAATACGCAAAATCGAACGGGTGCCGCAACTGTCGGCTACAGCACACATTTTGAGGTTCAAGAGCAGACTGGACAAGTACCTCAGCTGTGTTCCAGATAGACCCCAAATCAATGGATCCCTCACTGGGGGAACAACTCACTGCTTAACCGCGACGCCAAGCTGGAATCCGACTGGCGATGTGGCTACAACATGCAAATGCTGGTGCCGCAGCACAAGTGGAGAGTGCCTCACAGGTGTGGGCCAGGTGGCAGCCACGCTGTGACCTGCTGTGAATAGCGAAGAAACTCCAAGTATGCATATAAGTGTCGTAATCGATTGCTTGGAGTGACCATAGGTGTTTATGGTAAGTGCTTAGGACATGTTTAGTCTTGGTGTGGCTTTAGTGCCGACGTTTTGTGACAATTGAATGTCATCCCCTTGTCATAAGTTACTCCATGGATAGTTGTAGTGAAACTGGGATGCGGGAGTGTTGTTGAGTGTAACGTGAGGGTGAATGCGGCGTTCACTCCCATCTTGTGTTAATAATGTGAGGGATGATTCGCTTGCGGTGACCTTCATTCAGTTATCCATCAGCCAGACTCATGTGCAAACCTTCAATCCTCAAATTAGCCTCACAATTTCTCACTTTGCAAACATCATGAAATATAACTCTTAAATTGGATGTGTTCATTTTCAGTCTTCATACCCAAGTTTTGCAAAACTGCTGACTCATACTTGGTCCTTTGCGAAAGTAAAATTTACAACCATTTGTAGCCCTGGCGGGATTATTTACTGTCGTATTTGCAAGTATGGACGTTACAGTCCATCTCCAAATGGTGACCGTTTCGTTCCGGATTGGTTTGAGTATTGATTGATAAGTATCTGAAGTTTTTGTCAACGAGGTTTGTTTTTGTTGTCAAACACATGTCTCGACTGTGACACATACGCAAACTGGGGCGTACGGGAACGGAAAGTATTGACGCGTATCTACGTAGCAGACCACTGGAAATGGGCTGTAACCTGTTCAATGATTTTTTGTTTCGCCAATTCAAATAGTATACCTGATCATGCAGCCGTTATTAAAAGTGTCGTGACGGTAGAGGGTTTTGGTAAGTGTTTCGCTTCACTCAAGCTGTAACGCCATTTTAAATTTACCATGCCCACTTATTCGTGATTTCTCAACCCCAAGTATACACTCTTTTCCAAACAAACGTATTCGTGATTTTTCAACCCCAAGTATGAACTCGTGATTCTCCTAACCCCATGTATTCGTGATTTCCAAGCCTTGTAGCCGGGGTTTTAGAATCTTGCTACCGAATCCACCGCGTGTCGTGAAAAGCGACCAAAAGGGCGCCTCGTAGCCGGGAGTAGAATCGTGCTACCGTAACCCCTGCGTGTCTTGAAAGGCGACTAAAAGGGGCGGAGCGAAGGGGCTAGGAATCTTGTTTTCTGTAAAATCTTTCCTCGAAGACGGCAAGACGAGGGAGGGGAGGAGAGGCACAAGCCTCTCCGAACCCTATTGTTAGGGTCGCTGAATGTGCGTGGCTGTAGTACGAGTGATGTAAAGAGGAGGGAGATTGATGAGATGTTTGTGAGGAGGAAGTTTGATGTGTTGGCGCTGAGTGAGACAAGGTTGAAAGGTAAGGGCGAATGTGAGTTTGGTGTGGTAAGTGGAAGAAAGGCTGGTGTGGAATACGGTTGGGCACGAGAAGGTGTGGTCTTGATATTGAGTGATCGGTTGGCTAATAGCGCTACCGAATGGAAGGTGTCCTCAAGATTGATGTGGGTGAAAGTTAAGTTAGGCGTAGAAAGATGGGCATTTGAGAGTGCTTACAGACCTGGCAGCGAGGGGAGTGAAGAGGAGAGGGAGCAATTCTGGACTGACCTGAGTGAGTGTATTGAGAGTTTTGGAGGTCATTCCAATGTAGTTGTACTGGGTGACCTTAATGCGAGAGTTTGAGATGTAGTGGTGGAGAATGTGTTAGGAAGGTATGGCGTTCCCGGTAGAAAAGACAGGAGAAAACCTGATAGGTCTGTGTATGGAGCAGGAGTTGGTGGTCGGGAACAGTTTGTTCAAGAAGAGAGATATTCACAAGTACACATGGGTAAGGATGGCCCATGGTGCAATGGTGAAGAGAGCACGGATGGATTTTGTGCTGATATCGAGGAGAGTGTAGGAGAGGCTGTTGGATGTGCGGGTGTTGAGAGGGGAGTGTCTGACCATCTGCTGGTGGGAGGTAGATTAAGAGAGGAGCAGAAGTGGAAGGGCAACAAACGAGTGGGAGGAGGAAGAGAGGTAGTGAAAGTAAGTGGACTGAATGTGAAAAGTAGAGCCGAGGAGTTCCAGCAGGCGTTGAAGGAAGAATATGACAACGTGAGAGGACAAGACCTGAGAGATGTGGAGGAAGAATGGGAGTTGTTAAGGGATACGTTGCTGAAATGTGCGAAGAAGGTGTGTGGTGTGCGCCGTGTGGGCGGGTGCAGGAAGAAAGGCTGCGAGTGGTGGAACGAGGAGGTCAAACTGGCAGTGGCACGGAAAAGAGGTGCGTTTGAGGAGTGGTTGCAGGTGAAGTCGGAGGTGGCGTATGAAAGCTACAAAGAGAGGAGAAACGAGGTGAACCGGGTGGTGAAGAGAGCCGAAAGGGACGCTGATGACAGGTGGGGCAGACGGTTGAGCCAGAATTTTGAGGAGAACAAAAAGATGTTCTGGAAAGAGGTGAAGAAGGTGAGAAAGGGAGAGACCGGAAAGGAGGAAGTGGTGAAAGATAAATACGGGCAGTTGTTGTTGGAAAGTGATGTACGGAAGAGGTGGGCCGAGTATTTTGATCAGTTGTTGAATGTCGAGGATGACAGAGAGGCTGACATTGTTGCTGAGGGTGGTGGTGTTCGGATGTCAGTTTTGGGAAAAAGACTTGTTGTGGGCATTACCAGGGAAGAGGTGCAGGAGGCGGTGAACGTGATGAAGGCAAGGAAAGCCCCTGGTTTGGATGGCGTTGCAACCGAGTGCCTGAAGAAGGGGGGAGTACCGATTGTCGAGGTTACTGAATTTGTTTTGTGGCAGGAGTGGTACCGATTGAGTGGCGCAGTGCCTGCATTGTTCCTCTATATAAGGGCAAAGGAGATAAAAATGAATACTGTAACTCGTGAGGTATCTGTCTTGTGTGTGGTTGATAAGTTGTAGGAGAGAGTGCTGATCAACAGGATTAGAGGCTGTATGGACTGCGCAATTGGAGAGGAACAGTGTGGCTTTAAGCGTGGTAGAGGGTGTACCGATCAGAGTTTTGCAGTGAGACAAGTCTGTGAGAAGTACCTTGCTAAAGGAAAGGATGTGTTCTGGGCCTTCATGGATCTGGAGAAGGCATACGACAGGATTGACAGGGAAGCGCTGTGGAGGGTGTTGCGTGTGTATGGAGTGGGCGGACTTCTGTTGAAAGCGGTGCAGAGTTTCTATGCTGACAGCCGAGAATGTGTCAGAGTGGGAAGCGAGGCGAGTGATAGGACAAGGCTGCGTGATGTCTTCCAGGCTGTTCAACCTCTATATGGATGGAGTAGTCAGGGAGGTGAACGCGAGTGTGCTAGGTCGTGGCTTGGAACTGTTGGAAGCGAATGGCGGAGTTGGCAGTTGAGCCAGTTGCTATTTGATGATACGGCCCTGGTTGCGGATTCAGAGGAGAAGCTATGTAGGCTAGTGTCTGAGTTTGGTAGAGTGTGTGAGAGGAGGACGCTTCGTGTGAACTTGGGTAAGAATAAAGTAATGAGATGCTCGAGGACTGTCGATGCGAGCAAAATTAGTGTCACCCTAAATGGAGAGCTCTTGGAGGAAGTTCAGTGTTTCAAGTATCTGGGCTCCCAAGTGGAGATGACTGAACTAGTGGAAACTGAAGTGAAGGCACGAGTGAAGGAGGGATGTAAAGTGTTGGGTGCATTAAAGAGTGTAATGAGCTGTAGGACGTTGGGGACGGAAGCAAAGAGAGGGCTGTGTGAGGGTGTTGTTGTCCCAACTGTGTTCTACGGAGCTGAGGCTTGGGGGGTGAGAGCAGAGGAGAGAAGAAGGTTGAATGTTTTCGAGATGAAATGTTTGAGGAGCATGACTGGAGTAACGCTGAGAGACCGGATCACCAACGACGTGGTTCGAATCAGAACAGGGATGGTGAAGAAGTTGGAGGAAGGAGTGGATTCGCGCGTGCTGAGATGGTTCGGGCATATGGAGAGGATGGATGAAGGGAGATTGGTGAAAAGGGTATGAATGCGCAGGCGAGTGGTCGCAGGCCTAGAGGTAGACCAAAGTTTGGGTGGATGGATGGTGTGAAGCAGGCGTTGGGAAGGAGAGACATGAATGTGGAGGTGACGAGAGAGCGTGCAATGAACAAGCGTGAGTGGAGAATGGTTGATTTTTACGCTGCTCTGATGTGCTTTCCCGCCCTTGGCATCCCGCTGTCGGGATGGTCGTGGGGGGGGGGGGAGAAGGCGGCCATCATGACGTGACGGGGGTAAACCAGTGAATACTGTCGGGCCCTGCTGCTGACGACGGATCCTCGGACTGCACTCGTGACCCAGAGTGTATGTTGAGGGAGTACCGGCCGGACCCTTCAGCACAAAAGGGCTAAGTTGTGTGTGTGAGCATATGAGGTGCGCCTTGCCGTCGGCCACCCCATTTCTAGGGGAAGCAGCCTAGTGTCTGAATCTGTATCGAACCCCATGTATTCGTAATTCTTCAACCCCATGTATTCGTAATTCTTCAATCTCATGTATTAGCTGTTCGTACCCCAAAATAGACGTTGTCCGCAAGATCATTGATGATAACATTGTAAATTATATGTTGCTTTATGACGCACGAAACGACGGCCCACTGGAGATGAGCGGTGACTAATTCTATTCAAAATTCTGAGTCTGTAATTCAAATAGTTTTCTTGATAATGAAGTTCATGTGCTATATTTACGAACTGAAAACCCATTGCTGGACGATGGAAATAAACGATTTAATAATAATAATTATCACCAAAATGATTATCACCTAATTAAGATCTGAAGTTTCCATAGAGCATAATATTGTTCTTCTGCCTTTGCCAACAGATATCATGAGTATGAGCTTAGTGTTAGCTCGATACGTCGACTCATAAATGGAGAAAATTAAAGTGTGTCTAGCGTTTTGGTTATCTAAGTAGTCCTGAATACTTGCAGTGAAGATGAAAAGAAATTCAGAAAAGTTCAATCAGTTAGGACGTATATATATATAAATGAATAATATATATACATATACATATATATATATATATATATACATATATATATATATACATATATATACATATACATATATATATATATATATACACACACACACATTATACATACAACACCACTAGGCAAAATATGATTGCTGCTCTCACCCTTCATCGTTAGGTTGCGCTTCCTCTTCTTCATCACCATGCTGCTGCTGCTGCTGCTCCGCCTCCTCCTCCTCTTCTTCTTCTTCTTCTTCATGCTCTTCATCATCCTCCTCAACCTCTTCTTCTTCTATGTAGATCTTTCTGTTTTTCTTTGGACTCTTTGCTTTGAGTTTTGGCTTGCATTTATCACAGAACCAGTCACCTTCAGGTATTGACTGAAAAGACAGGTGATACACGAGTAAGCACTCACTCGGTCATGGCGTCATGTACAGATACAGACAATAGGCCGCATCTCCCAGAAAGAGGGGAGGCCGACGGCAAAGCGCACCTCACACGCTCACACTCACACAACTCAGCCCTTTTGTGCTAAAGGGATTTCAAATTAGT
>SDVV010026873.1:0-12191 GCA_016164225.1 Gammarus roeselii | reverse complement strand
ATACATATATGCATACAAATATATATTATATGGAGTTGAAGAAACTATAATCATGAATATTGGGGATATTTATCACTTACAATTAATCGAATTAAAGTATCGTAATTATTGTTTCAATAATGAAAGCATAACAGCGCGAACCCTTCGCTAATCTTGTTTGTGTCCCGATCGATGAACTTACATGCCGGCAGCATCTTACCCCGTCACAGTGTAACCCAGTCCGGGTGAGATAAACAGCAGACACATCTCATCGTGAACATATACCATCCTCATGAACGGGGTGGGGGGAGGGGGTCTCATGTACACTCAAAGGACCCTCTGGGACCAGAGGAGGTGTGGGCTCTTGTCCTACAAGTGAAGCAACAGTCAAATGCGTCGTAAAACGCGCGATGTGTGGGCAGATCATGAGAGAGGACACAGAGGCGTCGGACATGTGATACCCAAGAGCACACAATGGGAGGAGGGGGGGGCGAGGTTGCAACCAACGTGGGATCAACAGCCGCTGAACCAATTCATGTGAGCATGTTCAACCAACGTGGGATCAACAGCTGCTGAACCAATTCATGTGAGCATGTTCAACCAACGTGGAATCAACAGCCGCTAACCCACTTCATGTGCGCATGTTCAACCAACGTGAGATCAACAGCTGCTGAACCAATTCATGTGAGCATGTTCAACCAACGTGGGATCAACAGCCGCTGACCCACTTCATGTGAGCATGTTCAACCAACGTGGGATCAACAGCTGCTGAACCAATTCATGTGAGCATGTTCAACCAACGTGGGATCAACAGCCGCTGACCCACTTCATGTGAGCATGTTCAACCAACGTGGGATCAACAGCTGCTGAACCAATTCATGTGAGCATGTTCAACCAACGTGGGATCAACAGCCGCTGACCCACTTCATGTGAGCATGTTCAACCAACGTGGGATCAACAGCTGCTGAACCAATTCATGTGAGCATGTTCAACCAACGTGGGATCAACAGCCGCTGACCCACTTCATGTGAGCATGTTCAACCAACGTGGGATCAATAGCCGCTAAGCCAATTCACGTGAGCATGTTCATAATTTGGCTTGCTTTCGTCAACACCACATTGACGTGATGGGTTTGCTGTAGAATATCCATCTCAATTGTTTGAAAGGGGTATCGTTCTTCATTTAATTATCGCCAAGCAAACTACACGACACGTCAGTTTGTCTTCTTTTGTGCCTTCTATTGGTAGGACAATCATCTTGCATCTTGAGAACAGCTCTTCCTCGTTCGTTCCAGAAGAGAAATTTACGTTCCACTAATAAATAAGATAAATAAGACAGAAAAACACTGCAACCCTCCAGTGCTCACTTGAAGATGACATTATGTTGAGTTGTCTTCTTTGGGTGGTGTCTGAGGTGGTGTCTGAGGTGGTGTCTGAGGTGGTGTCTGAGGTGGTGTCTGAGGTGGTGTCTGAGGTGGTGTCTGAGGTGGTGTCTGAGGTGGTGTCTGAGGTGGTGTCTGAGTTGGTGTCTGAGGTGGTGTCTGAGGTGGTGTCTGAGGTGGTGTCTGAGGTGGTGTCTGAGGTGGTGTCTGAGGTGGTGTCTGAGGTGGTGTCTGAGGTGGTGTCTGAGGTGGTGTCTGAGGTGGTGTCTGTTCAATTTACGCAGCCTCATCCGCCTTTACATTACAAAGCCCTGATTACGATTTGTATCCTGCAAAATGTGGTTGCAAAAATAGATGGCCTTGTAGTTCAATTGAGGATGCTCGTTGAGGAAGCGCGTTACGACGCCTTGACTACTCAGTCCACTCTTTATAAACTAGAACTTCGTTAAACATGTTTGCTGTCGAAGATCTGCGTTACAAAAAAATCAGAGTATATTTTAATGATTGTCCGAAGGGTATTTACTATGGTAGAATGATTGCCGGTGTTCTTGAAAAAAATCTGAAATGAATATGGTCTCAAATGCTGTAAATAAAATAGGTTCCCATTCTTATGACGTCATCAGCTCTCAAAGTATTTTAAAAACGTCCTAACCTAGATTTTGTTCTGCGGATCAGATTTATTTTTCAGTTTCTGAACTAACTCAACGTGTGGAAACAACATATTTAGACGAATTAAGCATGACAGGCGACATATCATTGCAACACAAATGTTATACAGCTAGATGCAATTTGTGCCCCAAGCTGTACAAAAAAATCCGTTTTCTCTCTCTTTTCCATTGTCACCGTTGCAAGTTGAATCTGATGTAATTAACTTAATGAATGCAATAAAGTGAAAATATAATTGAATGAGTAATCGTTATAACACAATATTATACATGTTCTTCATGGTACGATCCATAGTTATATGCACACGCGTTAATGATGTGCGAAGGCCACCTTTTGTTTATACTAATCTTTAAATCTCTAAAGCAAGGATGCACTTCTCACTGTCCTCTTTACCCAGAGTTTGAAAATACGAAAGATATACTTAAAACTATTAAAGTCAAATAGACCCATCAACTTCTTTCGCCGCCATATTCATTTACGGCTTCCGCGACACATCAGTTAGCGCCAAGACAAGATATCGCATCTGCTTTATCAAGACATAATCCATGGTGAATCAGTCTATGAATAAAAACAATCATCAGCTTCAGACGATAAATAAGTTCACAAGGTGTGACTTGGATATGATTCACGTTGAAGGCTTGGCGAGAGAGTTTGTTTCTCAACAGAATTTAACTGCGGAAGCCGTTCATGATTGTCAGTAGGACTCGAAAGGCTTCGGTACATGAGCAGCTTCTTCGCCTTCAGTTGCAAAATATTATCATCCAATTGTTTCAGATGTGCTATCAAAACAGACAGATATTATTATATGTCTCACTATTCCCAATACATGTAGAATCAGATTTTTCACAATTTAATTATACAAATTTAATTATACAAACTCCTTCGTAACCGTATCGTCAAAATAGCGTTGATCGACCATAATTGCTGGGAATTACTCCTGATCCATCGTCGCAGCCGCAGTATAATGTAGAGCTCGAGTACTCTGTTAAAGAATGGCAACACTTTATAACATTTTCCGTGTTGTGCTGCTATAAGGCTCCTTACTATAAGCCTGCGATGGGCCAACACACGCTGACACCGGTCTTGGACGATTCATCTCAGCCCTCATCGTTGTTATAAGCCTCCTTGTTATCAGCCTATGGTGAGCCAGGACACTCAGACACCGGTCATGGACGATACATCTTAGCCCCCATCGTTGCTATAAGCCTCCTTGTTATCAGCCTAAGATGTACCAGGACACTCAGACACCGGTCATGGACGATACATCTTAGCCCCCATCGTTGCTATAAGCCTTCTTGTTATCAGCCTAAGATGTACCAGGACACTCAGACACCGGTCATGGACGATACATCTTAGCCCCCATCGTTGATATAAGCCTCCTTGTTATCAGCCTAAGATGTGCCAGACCATTGAGATACGTATCAGCCCTCGTCACTGCTATAAGCCGGTGATGTGCCGGACACTCAGACTTCAGACACCTTGCTGAAAAAACTGTTTCAACTGAACGTCAAAAGATCTTAGTTCGAAAGTTTCCTCAGGCATCGAACTCAATCTGTCGCCCTAGACGGAAAGATGAACTCTTCTCCAAGGCCGTTAAATTTCGGCGTTACGCAGGGATCGATTCTCTGACCGCTTTTTTTCCTTCTGTTTAGTAATGACGTCAATTGCGGAAACCCACTCGGCAACGCCAGAATGACATTACATGCCGATGATGTTCAATTGATGCTTGCCAGGCCGGTAAGTAAATAAGGAATTCTGAAGAAGGATGCAGAAACGGCATTGACTCTAATGCTCGATATTCTTCAAATGGGTTCAAGGGTAATACAAGAAAGGCCAAGTGCATTATTCTGGGACCCAAAGTAAATACACGGAGAGAACCCGAGAATTTTGTCGTTGATTGTATGAGCGTTAAAATCCCTCTCGATAACAGTCAAATATCCGAAGTTTGGCATGATCCCAACAAGAACATCGGACATTGTGTTGAGAACGGTACACTCATGTTTCTCAGTCGAACGAAGAAACAACTCGACTTTAAGTCTAGACTTCTAGTAATCAACGCTCTGATTTGTTTACATTTAAACTTCTGTCCTACCATATGGTTTAAGTGCAAGAAAACATTGCTTTCACACATTCAACGTAGCATAAACTTCACCGCAAAGGTAGCCCATGATGTGAACTTCAGGAAGAGCAATCACGTGACGCCTATTCTAAAGAAACTGGCTGACTGAGCCTCCATGAACGACAAGAGTCTAGTGAAGCAATACGATTTTTTTAATTCAGAACAAGCTTTCATGTTCAAACTGGGTTGTGTTGTCAACTCATAAAACAGCCCGTCAACGATCAGCACGGAACGAAAATAATATTGACACCGAGTTCAGAAGAACAAATACTGGTGCCAAAGCTTTCACAATTTCAGGTCCAAAGGATTTCAACAATCTGTCGGCTGACATTCAAAATAGCGCTACCGCATCTTCTTCCAAGCAGAAATGACTACTCTATTACTTGTTCGTCGACATTAACAGGAACTAATAACGAAGAACTATATTTCTGCGGCTCGCGCTCTAAGCAGTATCAATATCATTCTGTCAGCAGAACACAAACAGAATTTCATATGCTAGGCTCTCTTGACTTCTCTTCGTCTTTGTATTCGAACAAATAGAAACACTGTTCATTAAAACACGTTTGTGAGATGGTCGTATTCTCTGACCATTTGATTTAGTATTGTTTTGGCCCTGGAAAGTAATCATCTTTGCTTGCAAGGAAAACGAACAGTGGTTAGCGAAACACCACTTAACCATTTTCGTACTTTCCTCTAAGCCCAAGTTTTTCTCTGCTTTGTTTTTGCCTTCTTGCTAACATAAAATTGAGTTCATTTTTTGCTGATTCCATATTTCTGTAAAGCGAGTAAATCGACGTCACTGTAAGGACTGGGAACTCCCTTGTACACCTTCACTTCAAATATTTTCCGCTCGGATCTAATAGGCATGCACGGCAGAGGATCTCTAACTCACATGGACCCACATCAAACCTGACAGCCGCCGCTACCCATTGCATTTGGCGAATAATCCTCCAATTGTTGTATACAAAATTCTAATGTCTACTAGCAATTAATGTGCCTTCATGACATAGCGCATATTCGTTGTGTACTTTGATATGCTCTGTTATCTCCTCTGCTTGAGACATGTTCCGGGAGGGTTGGTACTTATGAACAGCTTGGGTTGTAAGATGTACGCTACCGTTCAATCACGATTCCATTAATGCGATTTCACGATGTGATGAACGTTATACTACGCTTAGCTATAGTAGTAAGATGTACCCTGCCGTACAAACAGGGTCCCATTCACTCAGTCACAGGTTGTGATGCCTTTAATAGTGGTAATAAATTTGATTTGATGGTCTTAACTAATCATCCCACGTTTTCTATATTTATTTTGTTCATATATGTATTGTGTTAGTGTATTCATTTTATTCTTGCATTCATTCATTTTACTCAGTTGCACGTGACGTACTCTGTATTGCTATTTAATCCGATCCGATGGTCAACGCATACCATTACACGCATTCTAAATTTGCTGAGCATATTTAAGTATTGTTTTATCGTGTTCCAAGAATACCATACCACTTTAGGGTGGAAAAAAGATTTGTTTGTCTGTTCGGTATGGAAGTGACTCTGACTCGAATAGACCCACCCATACCATACCATTCTTAGCGACCCAATAAATTAAACTGCAAATCTGAATTAAGATTTCACATCAATTTGTATTCAAAGGATTTCAATGTCTAATCGCAACACCTTGTGTCATCAGGAAATAGTGCATACTTATTCAGTGCTTTATACTCACTTTGATAACTCTTTCGTCGTGACATGTTCGGAGAGTCATGTTCTTATGTTCAGCTTGCAAAGCATGATGTGTCCCTACGGTTCACGCCCAGTCTAAATTACTCAGTTGCAAGTTCTGATAAACTCGTTAAGGTTACCTATCATTTACAAATATGATGGTCTTAGCCTGTCATTATACGTAATTTTATAAAAGAATTTTTTTGCGTATAATAAAAAATAACAACATAACGTTTCTGTATAAATAAATTAGTTTATTATTATTTGTTTTTTAGATGCCAAAATATATCCGGACCATATGCACGAGAGTGTCAAAATACGTAACCAAAAATACCTGTCTCCAAGATGTCATCAGCTGTTGGGAGAACATGAACGTGCTCATTTGTTGCATTGAGCTAGCAAGTCTTAAATGTAACCAAATACATTGAGCCCTGATTCAATGTATATCATATACGTTACTCGATAAAGTTGTACCTTGAATCTAATGTGTTATAAAGAATTGTGACAGACATGAACGCACTCATTTGTTCCATAGGACTAGCATGTTTCATGTGGAACTCTGTGTAGGGAATAGACCCCACATGCCTCGCCAGGAGACGTTAGTGTGTATGTTCTTGGACCAACTAATCTAGCAGTGCGGTTGAGGGCTTGTAGTATTGGAATGTTGGTTAGGCGGCCTCTTGACCCCTTCTCCCCTCTCTTCCTCAACCTGCAAGTGGCAAATTCCACCCATCTGCTACCCTAGTTGTGTTTCTCTGTCGTTTATAGAGCATTTAAACAAAGGTATTTAATCTTATCTGGAAGTACATCGTTTAATAATATCGTAGCAGTTAAATGCGTATAATGGTTTTTAGGGTAAAATGTTCCAATATGGTAAAGTATCCGTTGGTACTGCATCTTGATGGAGTAAGCCGTTCTTTCTGTGTGAATTCCTGGGGTAGAAGTACGAATTGTTGCCGCTAGGCCTGCAGGGTTGGAAGGGATCCGCCGCTCGGGTACCAGCTTCGATTTCAGTCAGTGTGCCCCATTCAGTGTTTGGGTTTGGCCGCGTCGTAACGATGCCCCAAGATGACCCTGGATGTGATAGATAAATCAAAGAAATGGATACCTCATCATTTGACCGTGGGTACTTACCTCTTTTGTTACATAAAGCACCATGGTGACCAGTCTTCTTACATATCTTACAGAATGGGTCCTTTTCAGAGCAATCCGTTGTTCCGTGGCCCACTTTCAAACACTTGCAGCAAAGGCGCAGCTCAAAAACTGGAGCTTTCCTTGCCTCAGAGGTCTGATATTCTGTGCATTTTTACACAGAGTGATCTGCTAAACATAAACCACACCCAGAAGTTTCTACTTGAAATGACACAACAGTGGTCTGGGGTTTGGAGTTTTCCCCTTCACTTCCTCTCGAATGACTTCCATTCAGTATTGACCTTTGAGTGCCAGCAGTGGGTCTCTGCTTCACAGGATTTTGAGATTTACTGTGTGTGTCACAGTCTTCTATCCTAACTATGACTTCTCGTACTGCTACACGAATGTTTTCCATGTTCCATGCCTTTGAGTTTTCTTTGTGACCGTTGCAAGCTTCCAGTATGGTGGGTGGTAGTTTCCTCTTGAGCAGGTTGACTAAAATAAAACTGCAACTTGTACACTTGCAGTTGCACAGTTGAGCTTCCATCTTTTGTCTAAATTCCTGCAAGGATGCTACGGCTCCCAAACTTGCTTGAATGTCATCCAAGGCACAGAGATGAGCTATTTTAATGCGTGACTCATCTCCGAACTGTTTCTTGAGCAGAGCTACTGCTTGAATGTATGGTTCATTTGTGGGTGTGAATCCCACAAACACACTTTGGGCAGGACCCTTGAACTTGCTGCTTAGATAATGGAATTTCTCAGAGGGATCCAAATCCGGACTTTAATCAAAAGTGTTGAACGACTGCCAAAAACTGTTGGAGGAGAGTCTATCCCCGGACAACTCCATTATTTCTAGAATTGGTAACTTCTCTCTTGCAGACCTTCTTGTCTCACTAACAGATAGACTGGCGTTGCTCGATGGACCACCTCGTGTCTCATCCCTTAAGCGGTTGCACTTGGTGACGAGCAATCAGATCTTATATAAGTCCTTACCATGGTCCGCTGCCATATTGCAGAGTGTGGCTTCGCTGACTGTTTCATCGCTTACCTGCATCTCTTGGATCTGCTCTTGCAGACCCACCACTTTCTGGATGTGCCCTTCAGCTAGCCTCACATTCGTAGCAAGAGCATCTAAATTCTCTGGGGCACTGAAGGAGTCTGCATCACAACAGTTTCAACTTTGTAACTTGGGGTGATGAAGCCCTTATATGCCCCCTTTCTACGAGTGAGACTATCCATGGTTGGCGGCATCTTGAAACCTTTGACAATTTTTCCTTCAGAGAATAACTGACTAGTCTAACTAGTCAATAAATATTCTACTTCTCTCAAATGTTTCCGAAACCTGTCTCAAGAAAAGCTCAATAGCTACTTTTCAGAAGCCTGGAAACAAAGAGGAAAATGAATTTATATTGACACCTTGACTTTGATCTTGATGACATGCAGACCATAAAGATCTACCATATTAACTTCTTGTTGGTTGAAATGTCATCTTTTAAGAATGTTTCCAAAGCCTGTCACGAGAGAAGTCACTTCTTCTCATAAGTACAGAAACAATCAAGAAAAGCTAATTCCTTTACAACACTTTTGACCATAACCTTAATAGCGTGCAGGCACAACATAGGTCTACCTTATTTAAACACTTCGTCGGTTGAAATTGTACCTTCCCAAAAATGTTTTCGGAACTTATTCACTACTTTTCACATGCAAAAAAACAATCAAGAGAGGCAAATTTCAACTCGACTCCATTGCTATCAGGCTTAACAATATTTATGACATTTGCCATTTACCATTTACTATCTTTGATAATTGAAAAAACTGCCAATCCATTTGACAAGGTTATCTCCAATGATGGCCACTGTCTCACACAATAGTGGTCAACACAGGATAATATTTAAACTAAATTATAAGACATCAACATTTATTTTTCGAATCGACTGCCAATAGAATATTTTCGCAAGAAATTATTTCAAATACCTTTCCCTGTAAAGTTCACAACTTTTCCAAGTTTTGAAACAAATTAAGATTCAAAAATTCTCCGGCAACATTTACAACACTGGCAGATTTTGAGGAGAAGCTGAGTAGGCTAGTATCAGAGTTTGATGGAGTGTGTGAGAGGAGGAAGCTTCTAGTGAACGTGGTTAAAAGTTAAGTAATGAGATACTCGAGGAATGTTGATGTGAGCGGAATTAGTGTCCTCTTAATAGAAAGATTTTGGAGGAAATTCAGTGTTTTAAGTATCTTGGCTGTCATGTGAACATGACTGAACTAGTGGAAACTGAAGTGAAGTCGCGAGTGAAGGAAGGGAGTGAAGTATTTTGTACACTGAAGAGTGTAATGAGCTGTAGGACGTTGGGGATGGAAGCATAAAAGGGGCTGTATGAGGGTGTAGTTGTCTTAACTGTGCTCTACGGGGCTGAGACTTGGGGGGTGAGAGCAGAAGAGATGCGGTTAAATGCCTTCAAGATGAAGTGTTCGAGGAGCATGGCTGGTGTGACGCTGAGACAGGACCAATAACGACGTGGTGCGAGCTAGAACAGGGATGGGGAAAAAGTTGATGGACAGAGTGGATTTGCGTTTTTTGAGATGGCTTGGGCACATGGTGAGGATGAATGAAGGAAGATTAGTGAAAGAGTGTTGAGGGCGGAGGCGAGTGGACGTAGGCCTAGAGGGAGACCGAAGTTTGAGTGAATGGATGGAGCGAAGCAGACGTTCTGGAGGTAGCGAGAGAGCGTGCAATAAATAGGCGTGAGTGGAGAAGGATTGTGAATGGATGCTTTTTGACGCTGCCCTGATTTTCTTTCCCACACTTGGCATCTCGTTGAGAGACGGATGATCGTGGGCGGGGGGCGGTTATTATGACGCGGCAGGGGTAAACCAGTGACGCTGTCGGGCCCTTCTGCCGACACTGACCTCGGGCCGCACTTATGACCCGGATGGTGTATTTCGGGGTCTCCCGGCCGGACCCTTCAGCGCAAAAGAGCTAAGTTGTGTGAGTGTGAGTGTATGTGAGGAGTGTGAGGTGCACCTTGCCGTCGGCCGCCCCCCTTTCGGGGGATTCCGGCCTGGTGTCTGTATCTGTAAGAAATACATTGTAAACTACCAGAATACCACGAGGCATCTTGTGAAAAATGCTTTTTTCTTTCTTTATTTTCTGTCTTTCTTCTCTTACTTTCGATCTAGGGCAATACAGCTGAACCATTACTAAGGACAAACACATTTCTTCGCCCTATCTCTGGGACCCTAAAACTCTTTGTTCGACGGTTGTTAACCAACATTGGAGCAATAAGTGCCAGCACTGAACAGAGCGCATGGGCCACAACTCCGAGAGTCTTAATGTTATTCTTGCGCTGAATAGATGTTCGTATCGATTAATGTGTGTACGGTATCGGGCGTCAAGGTGTGTGGAACGTTGCCAACCTTCGTTCAAGAAACAAATGAAGTCACTGGCTTCTCTTAAAGTTCAAACCTGAAGATATATAAAAGCAATTACATCTGAGTGAACTATACAAATATAATAGTTATCTTCATTGTCTGTGATGGCAGGAGCACATGATGACCAAGATTGAGGCGATGTAGGAGGGTAGCTGCCTTGTGAGGCGTTCTGTAGCAGACATCACTCGCTACGAGTAACGACCTTGTCCCCAGATGCAACACGCCCTTTGCCTATCGCCTATCACGTGTTGAACACGTCGAGTGATCCTTCCTGGTTCGATCGTCGCAAGGTGACACACTAAAATGTTTGTGCAAAGCAGTTGAATTAATTTTTAAGGGTGAGAAGGAATGCACCAAAAACAACTGAAATATTTTTTTATGTGTTATAACACTGATCCGACAAAAAATGTATTTTCTCACCTCCACGATTCTGCACGAGCCCGCCAGGTGACGCCCTCGTGTCTGGCAAATGAGGAGCTTGCATCTCCTGTGCACGAGCTGACCACCCCTCCCGGACTTGTCGCCACTGCAGCCTGTCCAGACTGTAGCGGCGGGGCGCTTACGTGAAAAAAAAATCTGTATGAAAATTCTTCCAACAATCACCAGCCGAACAAAATAAATAACTCTAACTTAAATATGCAAGAGGACAGGATAGTCCACAGTAATGCAATGTATAGGAACCCGACTGCTATGTCGGGCCCCAGTGGAAGCCTCACAGCTTCCACTGTTATACACTCGCGATCGCTGTACTTTGGACAATAGCCGGCCCTTGCTCTAGCAAAATGTTGCTTAGACAAGTTCGGCTGCAGGTATTTTATACCTGTTGAACAGTTCTGAGTGGGAGGAACGTTCGTAGACGCGAATTTGAAATTTTGTGTGTATGTGAACACGGCAGTGTTTGTGACGATAGGTAGTAGAGTTATTCGACTAACAAATCATACCATTGCTCATAATGAAGGCCAAGTCAATTGTCATGACCTCGAAGGATTGACGCGTTAAACGTTATCAGGAGGGGGAGAGGCTTGCTCTAAGTCTTATCAATATCTCACAGCTTTGACGGCGACTCTAATCACAGATTTTGTAAACAGTTTAAAAAAACTGAGTGCCCCAACGATTCACGGGTAGTTTGGAAACCGCAATTACTGCCAAAGATGGAAATTCGTAACATAACCTTCAGTTCATTCTTGAATAATTAGATACAGCATGAGCTTGTTAAAACCTTATATACCGTATAAGCTTGCTAAATAATGAGCGACAATATGAACTTGTTTAACCACTAAATACAAATTAGGCTTGTTAAAACATTAAATGCAGACTAAGCTTCTAAAACAATTAATGAAGTTCATTCATGTTAAAACATTAAATTCAGTATAAGCTTGTTAAAACATATTATTTAGTAGCTATAAGTTTGTTAAAACATTTGTGAGCGTGGCTCCATTGTGTGTTCCCCACAATGACTGGAGTTGGGGTGGGGCGCGCTGGGGGTCTGGGGATGTTCAAGTCTACATTTAATGGCCTACGTATGGGAGCCCAGCGTTCGCGCTAAAATTATTCCCGCACACGCGCACTATCGCCACTTCACTTCACCTCACTGTCATGGCCGGACACTGTCATAACCGCTAAAAATCTTTCATCCCACGTGCTTTCTATCTAACGATGATTCAGCCCACACGCATTTTCCACCACTTCAAAATCTGCCACTGTCATATCTGCCACTGTCATTTCAGCGAAACAGGCGTACCAACCTAACAGTTTTCCGCA